>CAJPEV010002559.1:0-42567 GCA_905338385.1 Darwinula stevensoni
TAGTTCCGATCATCATAGGCACAACTGGCGTCGTCCTGAAAGACCTCAAGGGATATGTCAGGAAGCTGAAGTGGGAAATCTCACTGGATATCTTCCGGCGGACAGCAATCTTGGGCACGGCTATCATCCTTCGACGTGTCCTTCAGAAGTAGGCGAGTGTGAGGTCTGGGATGTGGTTCATCTCCCCTCCTCTCCGGGCATCTCCAATGCCGGCAGGTGCCGTCGAAGGATGTATATACTAGTATATCTCTATATGTATGAAGAAGAAAGTTTGTCTGCCTGTCTGTCTGTTCCTTTATGCATTCGGACCCCGCAGGAGCCAGTGCAACCAAATTTTGCATAGCCTCCTCTTTCATCCAGGGGAAGGTGGTGGGCTTTGTTTTGATCAGAAATTTACACTCCCGGAGTACTTTTCCGGGGTACTGTAGTGTCTGGGATGGCATGTAAAAGAACGATTAACTCCTGGATTCGGTGGTGCAGTGGTCGCACGCCTTACCGGCGATCAGGAGGCCCGGGTTCGATTCCTGGCCGTCCCATGTCTTTTTTTTTCGTCCTCTCTTGGCATCAAACTCTCCCCTCCCGGCCACTTGCATTACAGTATCAGGGGTAATCCCATTGCTCGATCACTACAGTAGGTAGTAAGTAATATTCTTTTGATCAAGTTTTCATCGAAAATATGTTTCAAAACGATTAAAACATTTTATCAATAGGTTTTTTAACTCCAAACTCCACGTATGTACAGAGATTTCGTACTTATGTACGTTCATCAGAGTTGTTTTTTCAGAGCGATTTACAAAGTGATCTGCCTCTGGGCTACCGTCATGTGCCCATTGCCCTTGTACCTCCCCTTTCACTTCTTTCACCTTTCTCGGCCCTTATCATGCCGAGGGGTGCAAAACCGGCACTCCTACTCTGTGGCTGGAGTACCTTTGCCATTAAATAGGAGACTCCTCTCCTCCTTGAAGGTAGAAAGTGCTCTGACGAAGAAGGTACTCTGGAGCAGAAGGTGTTCTTGCCACAGAAGTGATTTCATCAGGCTTCATAGCCAGGAGCACACGGAGCCAGTTCTTCCTAAAGGAGAGGCATTCTGTCTCGTTCTCCTCGACCTTTCACCTATTCTCCAGAAACGGTCTTAGTTCTTCTTTGCTACCCTTTATCAAACTGTTGGTTAAACTCCTGTGCTTTCATTCATCACGTGAGGGATTCAAAGGACCCACGCTCCTTTTGCCTTGCCGCGCTACAACGGTCTTTGAAGATCTCTCTCACACCCCACTATCCTCCACGAGACACTGGTGGCATGGTGACCTTCCACGGGTTCCAGGGTATTTCCGATTGTAACTTACAGAGCAAACTTATAAGGGAACTTTACTAAACCAGTTCTCTTTACCTACCTTATTTGCATTTGGAAATACTGGGAAATGCCACCGAAAAAAAGACCCTTGATGTGAGGTCATTGTGTGGGACGAGTGCACAATGTCCCACAAACACGCATTGGAGGCACTCGATCGATAACCTCGGAAAGGTTATGGCACGAGTTTGGAACTGAGAACTGAAGTCGAAAATTTTATTCATGAGTGAAGGCACGTCTTGGCTGAACGCTTCAAGGATCCCACTTGGCTGGCAAAATTGGCCTGTTTAGGTGACATCTTTCATCAACACAGACATGCAGGGTCGCAACTAAACCCTGGTCGATGTTGGTGGAAAAATGTAATCCTTCAAGAAAAAACTCAGACTTGTCAAATTTTCAAGTTTTCTGGTGCATGCGCTTAAAACGTAGCTTTGGGCTGTGTAGTATTTTCCTAAGATATTTGTGTAATAACGGAAAATGCAGGCGTATACGGCTGAAATTCGGTAAGCGGGTAGTTCTCTAAGTAATGAAATAAGTACGCAAATTATTTTTTCGGTAAAAGCACGTGAGGGCATATGTTTTATAAAGTAACTGTTCCCTCATCCTTTTCGATCTCATGACATAGAGAAATGAAGATAGTTTAACATTTAAGCAGAAATTACGTTTCGATTGCTAAGTGCAGACCTTACTTTTCAAATATGTCCTCTCAGGGCATATTATAATGATACTTGAAGATAGCCACACAATAAATAATTGGAGCAATAATTTAGATGAAAATTTGAAACTTAAATGTCGGTTTTTCCTCTTCTTGCAGACATTTCGACAAGGATAAACTGCGAAGTTTTTCCCATTTATAAAATGTGCTAAGGAATGAATCACTATCCTGGACAATGGAGGGCCAACGAAAATTATTCATGTAAAACCAATTTATTTTCTTCAAGACCAAAGGTGTTCCTACTTTTTGGTGTGCTTAGTTCAGGAAAATAATACTTTCACCAACAAAACGTGTGCTTTCAGGAATCACCTATTAATTTACAATTGTGATTGACTTCTTAAATATACGGCTAACTACTTAATTTCTAGTATTTTGTACAATAAACACTAAAAAAATAGGATTAAGTCTAACACTGAAGTAGCAGAGATGTCATGTTGACCGCCATCTGTTTTAATTGCAACTTACTCTGCTCGTATTGCAAACAAGGGCCTCTGCATTTTCGACTTTTCCTGTATCTAAGTATTTAGCATCCTGATACTGTAGTAGACCCATGGTGGCAAAATCAATGGAGATATAACACGTTATACCAAGAAATGCCAGAGCGGTGTCATTTTGACTATCATAGAGAAATCAATGTATTTGGTGTACCATTTTATAACTTTCTAAACTATTGTGAATCTCCGCCCAGCCTACCATTTTCATGCCATAATCTTGCGACCGACTTCCTGTGAAAACGTGGCTTTTCTTGAAGCTGAACATCAAAGATATGCTGACGCTCTGTATTTGCTTCAGGATCATATTCTTAAAACAAGTTTAGAACAATTTGTTCGGCAACTTATCTGCTGTATCTGAATATCTGACATTGTGAGGCTTCTGGGAACTCTTGTGTTAACTGCTAAGAGTCATAACCTCAGAGAAAAAGGAAATCATTCCGAAATGTCGAAAATTCCAAGACTTGTGTTCCTTTCCTCTATTCCGGGATTTTTGGGCAAACCTTCAGAAATTCTCGTTCGCAAATTTGGCGAGGAAATTGAAAATGCAACTTTGATGGCTAAATGGAATGACCCCAATTCCATTCCAGTTTCAAGCTTCAATTTGACAGGGGCGGTCCCGGAGTTAATTTTTTGAACAAATCCTGAATCGAAATCAGGATTTGTTCAAAAAGACTCAGGCTGAAGAACTCACAGAGGCACTCATTAAACAGTTCTCTTGGCCAGAGGCCTTCGCCACCTGGGATTATGAGTTGGCAAGGCTAATTCAGGAACGCGTGCAGTCGATGCCTTCACGGGGAGCTCGCAAAAAGGAATTGGGAGCGCGGTTTTTCCGTTTTAAGAATGACTCGCCATTTCACAAATAATTATTTGAGATCCGCTAAGCAGGGAGCGCATGCTCAAGAGATGTGCCGATATTACGGTGGGCATAGTTTACGTTATTTGATAAAATGATGGTGATAAAGCGGCGGAAAGAGAGGATATGAAGTGTCATAGAGTGGCCCCCTCGGCGATCCTATATGTTGAGTCGCGAATTGGTGATTCAACAGTAGGGTGACCTAGGGTATGAAGAAAAAGCGGTCCCAGGCAATATTTTCAGAAGGGAAATAGGAATCCTACGATATTCGGACGACAGTGGCCACCAAAGAAAGCGGGATTGCCACGAAATTAAAAAATGATAGGCAACATGTTGGCTCGCTCGGGTTAGAGACCCTGGAGAGAAAGAGCCTGGCCAACCTGCATCACACATTTCGATGCACATGATTGGCTGATGCGCATGGGCGTCATTTTCGTTCCACTCGCTACATGAACGTGGTCCATGCAATGCACGTGAAGTGGCTCTTCCGCGTCAATTGTAGAGCAATAATGCCGCGCTATGGAGATATAAAACACTCAAATGGGTCTGAGCAAGTTTTTCGTCTGTTTCTGCTTCCGATAGACGTCTGGAGAAGATTCATTTGGGCTGCGAAAGTGAAATAGGAATATAGGAGATTTAAGACTTATTTCGCCTACATGAGGTAACCATATCGTATATCCTAGCCCATCCAGTAAGGAGCCCCTTTGGAGGTCGGGACAACATTGCAACAATTATAAGTGGTTGGCATTTATGTAAATGCAGAACCTTCATGCTGGGAATTCAGGTTACGCCTCTGAAATTCTGCCGAAAATTACAATATCTCATATAAGGGCATTTGGAGTGTGATCAATCCTAGTTTTGTTGTACATACAAGTACCGTATGCCATCAACAAAGTAAACACTAATAAGTACTCTATCATGTTAATCCTGGTTTACATATCTCGTCAAATTGCACTGGTCAACTGAGAGATGTTTCACTAAATATAAAAGTGCCCTCTTTCAATTCGGTTCACCTCATTCAACTTTCCCAGTATCATCAGTACTGCAGAATCAAATTACATGTTTCATATCACGGCAAAGGAGGTTCCATGTCCTTTCCAACTAGTCCCTTTTGAAGTTCCTTGCATGAACGTGCTATGCTCGGGCACAAGGAAGATTAATCACACTTACCCAGTAAAACTGGGTAACGGAGTGTGATCATTCATAACAAGGCTCTTTCTGAAGTCTTCACGTCTTATTCACTCCTAGGCCTTGCTCGATGAATTAGAATTTCAACTACTTTCCTGAAGCTGAAGCCACTTCTTGCTAGTAGTTCCTTGTCTGATTGGCACATTGTGTATTGACTAAATAAATTCATGGAGTGGTCTCCGACCTATCCTTCTGCGACTATCTTTAAGAAGAAACTGGATGCTTTCATGGACAGGCAAAAAGGTGGGGGGGGGGGGCAATGTNTGGTCTCCGACCTATCCTTCTGCGACTATCTTTAAGAAGAAACTGGATGCTTTCATGGACAGGCAAAAAGGTGGGGGGGGGGGGCAATGTTGACGTTAGGTACTAGACAGTAAGCAACTAGGATAGTCACAAAAAAAACAAAACAACAAAAATATTTGGCTTTAAGAGGGTTAGGCCTACCCTAAAATTGAGGAACGCTCGACCTCGTCACGTGATATCGAAATGGGCGAAATCGCCTCTTGATGTCACTATCTTGAATCTTGAATCTATCCTTACTGGGTTTCGAAATTAGGCTACATTTAATTTATTTTTAAGCACTATTGTAGCATGAAGAATTCATACATCCATACTATTGTTAGGGAGAGGGAGGATGGACGGAACTTGGAAAGCATGAGAGGCCAAAAGAAGCCATGGTAGCCCATAGGCCTATAAACTGTTGCATTTCCAGATCATCGGTTTGGTAGCCGATGGGCCTATGAGCCTTTTCCTTTCCATGTCATAGGCTAAGCACATTTCGTGATTCGTCCATGCTGCTGTTAGCCTTCAATCCTGTGCCTATCCAGGACCTAGGTTGAGTGGGATGGGTTAAACAGCTTAATACATTGCTAATCAGACATTTTACCCCGTCGATCCGCCGTTCTGGCCTAAGCCTCAGTTACATTGGCCTGATAGTTCGATGCCTACAAGGCTATGCCTTTTTCGGCCATAGGTTAGGTAAAATGACTTGCGAAAGGGCTCAAAAACGAGATTCTCCATGAGCAGTACTCAAAGTGTTAACAATAGCTGATGCTATGGAACTGTGGAACTGTGGAACTAAACTGTGGAACGAGGCAATTTCAGCAACTTCACAATGTGCATTGCTGAATGTCCTTTTTTGGAAGCTTGGAACTTCCAAGTGCCTTGCTTCGAATCTATTCCCTTTACTGATATACATCACTAGAGTGGACTCTGCAGAGGAGAGACGATATACTGCTTCTTTATTTGCTTTTTCAGCATTGGGACACGTGCCTTTGGAGGCAACATTCCCAGGAACTATCGTCCTCAGACTCGAAGGATAGTATCGACTCCGAAAGAAGCCAAAGAGAAACTCATGATCCTTCGTTCGTCCCTCAGATGGTGTCGAGACGGCGCGGAGGTTGTCAATTTTCTGAAAGATTGGAGAAATTCCGAATAAAATTTAATGTTCGTTGGTAATACCATTCCATACCGCATGGAATTTTCTTAATCTCTGGTGCAATGTGTGAACAGTCAGACAACTTCGGAAAGTTGTCAATGACTTTGCACGCCGTCTCCAATGATACACAAATGCGCTGATTGTTCCTTATATGCAATGATTGTTGTCATTTTTTTTAAAACTGAAGTGATAATTTAAACTGTTTTGTCTAATTTCCAGATCATTTCATTAAATGATATGAATCAGGGTTCAGGCGAAACTGATCTGCCCAATATTTCAATAATTGCTTTCTGACTATTTGAATTCTATTTACTCTAATGTTTAGGCATTTTTATCTCCTGGTTGCCGAGAAATTCATAATGAATTTCATGCTGAAATTCATACTTTTTTCCTGGGTATCCTGTACACACCCTGCATAAGAAACAAGGTCCTGTATAGGGAACCCATCTTTCAAACAGGTGAATCAGCGGATATGTCAAAAGGAATTGTCAAATGCAGTTGATATTCGACTGAGAAGTCCATTGGCCTAAAAGGTAATTTTTTCCATTTCCCGTCACATGGTTGTATATGTCAACAGGGTACGCAACAGTTGCTAAATAAATTTCAAATATATATAAAGTAGGCTTAGACTAGGAATGAAGATAATAAATTTAAAGGTGAATGTCAAGGTAAATATAAATAGGTGTGGACTGTGGAACCCCTCTTTACATGGTTACTTTTGCATATGTAATTCAGAGTGGCATCCTGATTAAAGTAGGGAGAAACCACATGCCCAAAATAACTAAAATTGTGGTTACAGATAGAGGAGGAGGGAGTGATTATCGAAAAACCTACCTTGAAGGTGTTCCTTTAGCTTCCTTGGGGTTCTAAATATTGCTTGAAAGTTATTAACGCTGCTCTCGCGGATGCGGAGAGCAGAATGCGTTTTGCGTAACTTTCGTCTCATTGCATCTTACTCATCTCATTCCTAAATCTGTAATTCCTGATTTATCGTGAAAGGCGCAAATTAATAGCGCGGACGTTGTCTTCAATTGTATTTCCCTGCGTTCAAATGCTAAAAATAATTTTTAAGGAGGCATTTGAAAATCAGTGCGAATATATTTTAATTCTTAGTTATTTTGAAGTTTGGAAGCAAGTATCTTGAGAATGATGATTCAGGTATTCTAATGTAGGTCTTTCAAGACGACTGTATAAAATGACTCTGCCGAATCATGCGCAAATGTATTCATTCTCCTAAGACCAAGAACGATTTCACTGTGGCCACGTCGAAGAAGCATGCAGCAAGTGGCTACATTTCTCCTGCATGCCTCTTTCCTCGCCAACAACCACGAGCTGCTTTCCTCTATGATGGGTTGGCTTCACCTAAGATTCAGATGACACCTATAACGAATCGCCTTCTAGGTGAAGCAGTTAACGAGTAGTGCGATTTATTCGATTATTGTGCCTAAAATGGCCAGTGGACGAGAAAGTCAACGAAACTCTTGTGCGTTTTCACTCTTTATTTCTCTTTCCCCCTCTCACATGCCAAGACGTGCATGGCACCAACATTCGCGTTCCCCCCTCTTCCGGTCGGAACGTGTGTCTGAGAATTGGTCCAAATTCCCTCCTCTCTTTCTACTTTGCCCTTTTCATCTTGAACCACTTTGCCGCAAAGAAAACGCCGGAACCCTTTCCTTTCACAACCAGTACGCGAGGTACTCCATGTCCATTTCTTTACCGAGCTCTAAAACGTCTTCACAAAAGGAATGGGCTACGCCCTGGGTTGATCGTTGTTTTCGCCGCAAAAAATATAAATATATATATAATAAAAACATTGAAAACGAAGGAAGAAGACACCATGTAACGAAAGCAAAAGATAATGAATTTATTGAAAAATAAAGATTTTCAAAAAGTCAGAACAGAAAACTCTTTTACTCGTCAACGGTCAACTGACGAGGGGTTGGGAGAGGAAGGGAGGGAGATGTTGCAAATACAGGCCCATTTCCACTGCTGTTCCTATTTCAGAAACGATTTTTGCAGGAAATGATAGTCGTCGACCAATACCCTCTTACATACTAGAATGAATGCAAGAAAAAAATACCGCCACGGAAAAAGAGGGATTCCTAGGGAATCGTTTTTTTTTCTTCAGGGAGTGAAAATGGAAGAAAGACTGCCTCGCAATATTCTTAGCATAATGGTTGGTAGGAAAGGGATGAAATCGGGAAAGTTCCATCACTATTCACAAGAGAAGTTGGATGCCCCGTGTGTGGAAAATATGAGGCGAAATCTGTAAATGCCGAATTCTTTCAAGTGGCTGGAAAGAGATAGATTAGGAAGAAGGCGGCGGACATGAATTTTTTAAGAGAAGGAAATAGCGACAGAAGTGTGCTGGTGCCTCGCATCTCCCATGCACGGGAAGAGAAGTCTAAACAGGAAAGTAGGGTGAGACAAGGAAATTAGGATCACGCATAATACAGTATGCTGGCTTTTTCGGGCACAATTGGGAAAAAATCCCACCATTTAGCAACCGATTCACCTAGAAAAGCTATTTGGGTGAAATCTGAATTCATTCGGTCATTCCACTACGACATAGACTCAGAAAAAGGCAGCTCGTTGTCACTGACGAGGAAGAAGGCATGCATGATAAACGCGGTCAATTATTGCATGATTCTTCGACATGGTCTCAGCAAAATCGTTCTGGGTCAGAGGAGAATAAGTATATTCACGGAAGATTTGGCATAGCCATTTTTCCTAGTAGTCTCGAAGAATCTTTGAAGAAAACTCGAATTTTATTATCCTTGTTCTGAAGATGCTCGGTCCACAGGGCGGATCTAATTCCGCATACCGATTAGGTCCTTTTTCATATATCGGTGATGCAATAGATATGGAAAATGTCCCCCTTTCTTTGGAAGATATTGAGTGTAAAAAATATTGAAAGTCATTTTGTTTATGGATTGGTGTTTTGATAATTTGAGCACTATCCCCACTGCTTTGGATGATTTTGATTCCTAATGAATTCTTATTCTTACCATTTCATTGTTATCAAGCGTGTGACTTCTTTTACTTCCTGTCTGCATTATATTGACCCGTACATTAACCGCCCAGGGAGATATTCATCTGCACACATGCTTTCATTTAAATTCCTTTCAGGAGAGAGAGGACAAGGTGGGGGAGAGCGGCGACGCGCCTAGAGGAATCTCAAAAGGGATAAATCGAAGGGGAAGGATTTAATATACAAGAACAATAGGAAAAGGGAAGGCGGAAGGTCCTATGGGGGAGGGGGACAAGAAAAAAATCAATAGCAAGGGGCGCCAATTGAAGTCGCGTTGGTCTCCTGCTTCTCCTGCCACTGCTTCGCATACCCACACACAATCACACGCAAGCACAAGAGGGTGCGAGTCGGGAGGATGGTGCAAGAAAGAAGAGCTGTGCGTGAGGATTCAAGATTTATCCAAATTGGCCATTAAAGCCTCGCGTTATTCCCTGGGAAAAAGTAAGCAATCTTGATGTCATTTGATCCCTGAAACATCCTGCTATACGATTGGCGCACAAAATCTATTATTTTCGACCGTTGAACAGAGGAAATCGACCTGGTATGACAGAAATGCCATCAATTTTTAACATAGACCACAGCAAAAAGCGATAGACTCCTAGGAGAGCGAACGGATTCTCATGAAAATTCGCAGGAAGCTTGTTGAGAGACTTCTTAAGAGATCCATGAACGGAATTATTGAATTTCGGCCTCGTTTTCAAGCAATATCCGTCAACCTCAAGTTATATCCAAAAAGTAGCATTTTCAGGTGGATCATGGAACTTTGAGAGGGAATGGTTGGAGGAAACTAAGCGCAACTCCGCCAAAATATAGACACAGATAGCCTCCAAGAAGTATAGCATGCTTTAGCCGATAGAAAGTTTCTGCCAGGAATGAGCGAGGAAAAACGGGAGTCTGCGATGGAAATCTTCAGTTATTTCACGATAGTGCCTCGATAACGATAGTCACATGGATGCATTTATTTTTTTTTCGTTTAGCGCGGTATATCCCAAGGAGAATGGTACAAACTTGACGTTTCTTTGGCCAAGGGTTGGGAGATACAGATTTTGAAAGAGAGGCAAGGAAAATTGTGACCTTTGACCTCAAATCCTGGCCCTAGGCGTGACCTCAGAAAGTCAGCAATTGGCTCCAAGACTCTTTCTTGAGGTCCCCTACAGCAATTACTGCATATAGCGGAATTTCCATCTAGAGGGGTCAATTTTTATGTTCCCATGGTACCTGGGTCGTGGACTTACCATGGTTCCCATGGTATGTCCACGACAGCCTAGTCCAATGAGCTATGCAAACATGATTGAAGACTATGTCTCCTATGAGCAGCATAGAACTCATTCTTCAAAGTTTTCATTACATTGGAGAGTCACCTATCGTCAAGAGGGATGGACAATTGAAATATCTAAAGAAGTTGAAAATTGAGTGTGTTATAAGGACGGAGTTACTTGGATACTTGGTATGTGGAATAGGATGACAGCTGTGATGATCGAAAGGTTGCAAAAATGACATAATTTGTTAACTGAAAGGTAAATTCAGAGCGTTTACATAGAGATGCGAGAATGTACAGGTTCTGACAGTACTTCCGCGAAGTTGGAGCATTCAGAAACACCAACACGGATTCGGTACATCTAATTGTATGGTGCGCAAAGCAAAAGAACTTGGGAAGCAGAGGGGAATCATGTTCACGCGAAATTTTAAAACAGGAAAATGTATCACAATTAAAACAGGTTATGTAGTCAGGAAATTCCACAAAAGTGACGATGTGAATCAGCTCATGCTTGACAATAAAGGCTTTATTTCTGTGAAATTGGCTCAGAAAAGGAATCCATGAATATGCAAGTCTTGAGCGATTCGATGTAAGTGTATCAACTGTCCTAAGAAAGGTTCCCCACTCAAGTCACTGTCGTCTCCAAGTTCGCCAAACTGCGTCAAAAGCACTGATTCTCAGTAGCAGCGAGTGGGACGCAAAGAGTCCGTCTGCACTACCTATCAATACCTGAAACTGATGATGCTGGACAGAAAAATAGCTGATTTGACAACTGATGATAACCCACTGAAAACATATAGTCACTATCTGGCAAGGATCATCTGTAATCCTCCTCAATTAGCGTCCTACTTTCGAGAATGACGTTCATGCCCTGGCATATTGGATCTGAAGGAACACCTGAGACCACTAATGGATCACAATAAGATAGACGACATCATTTACTGGCGGTAGATTTCCTTAGACAAATACAGCTTCGAAACCATTGGCAAGTTCACTAATGATTGTATTAAAATTATTTCTACGTGGAGCTTGAAGTTCTCACAATTGTCACGTATTGGATAGGGAATGATCCCTAATCAACACACGACTGTGGGATTATTAGGTAATCTCGGGTTCGGTACATAAAATTCAGGAAAGAAAGTACACCCTCGGAATTTAAAAAAATGTACACATATATATTAATATTCAAAGGTTGAAAAATTAAAAAAAGTTGATGAAAGAAAATATTGGAGGAACAAAAGACACAACACCAGAAACACTAGAAAAACGTCTCAGGCAAATCTCTATTTGATCCCTCCCCCACCCCACAAGCTGCTCCTCGCTCTTGCACTCGCTATCCCCCTCTCTCTCCCCCTCTCTCAATTCTCCTCTCGACCTCCTTCGACTCCCCCTTTTTTCCCCGGTTTTTTCCCGGATGGAACCGATAAGGTTTTCCGTTCCAGATTATTAGTCCAGATGTCTCGCCCTGGGGCATTATCGCTCAGCAAGGTCAGGATATTCGTTCCCGGAGAAGGGGCTGCCATTCCAGATTATTAATCAGGGCGTCTCGCCCTTGGGCATTATCGGTCATGAGGGGTGTGCTGTTCAAGATATCCGTTCCCGGAGAAGGAATGCTTTTATCTTTCTATTACATCCTGCGTCTTGTATCAGGTCCCTAGGTACGACCTTCTTAATGAGCTTTTTAATGTGCTTCACAATCATCCATAGTAGTTATTTTCTTCAAGCAAAGACGAAAACATGATTTCGAGAGGAGGAATTCTAAGTGATATTCCTCAAAGAACTATCCTTTCATTCTACAAGGTTAAGCACGAAGTTAGAACAACTCGCAAGCACCCGTCCGTGCATGTTTTAAATATTACAGACTCCGGAAAATTCTAGAATGTAAACATTATGATAATATCAGGAAGTCACAATCACGACACGGACGCTGTCCATCTCTTGCAAAGGAATCTCATCAACTTCCAGAACGACGAATTTGGTCCTATTCCACGAAAAAGCCCTTATTTCTCATATGGATCAGCTTCCCACAACAAAAATCCGAAAAAGTTCCTAAACCTGAGTCATCATGAGGCATACTTTTGATTTTCCTAATGAGTGGCACATCTCATCCGCATGTCACGGAAACGGAGTGTGTGACGGAGTTGGAGGGATAGTGAAGAGGTTGCGTGCAAGAGCCAGTCACCAATGACCATGGAACCAACAGATACTGACACCCAGCCCATGAGAAAGTGAGAATATCCTAGTGATTTTCTTGGAGCATTGCGGACTTAGAAGGTAATAAGAGAGAGTCACAGTTCCTGGCATGAAGATCTCGGCAATCATGGATCATTCCTTGAACATAAAAAAACTCTATTCTTTCATTCCAAAGAATAAGGAAAAAGTTGCTAAGACTATTCCTTCTCATCTGCTTTAATATCAATAGAAGAGAAAGTCATCGTCCTCCTAGATGATCTTGCAAATACTACAGTCATGGTAAACGGAGTGTTTTTACAACTTGGTCCGGCTCGACCTACGTTTTTTTAAACGAGTTGTTCTCATTTAACTGTGACTGGGTATTGTTGGTTTTGAATATTACATGGGGGGAGCTGCAATTTCATACTGGATGGTTTTTCAAAGGCCTCTACAACACTGATGCAAAACCCGCGGCCCGCGGAGACCTGGATTCCTCCAATACCCCCATGGATCATTCCGATCTCTAAAGATTAATATGTGTATGCGGCGTATTACTGATCATATTCAAGGACCGCATGACGTCGAACATGAGTCGAAATTTCAATTTGGTCACTTAGGAGTAAAATGTTGTGCACAATTCCTCTTCAAACTCAGCAAACTCCATGAAAATCTACCGGGGATCGGTGGCTGAGTGGTTTTAGCTTCCGCGTGGCAACCTGGGAGGCGAGGCGGGTTCTTCCTCCGCCGACAGGCTACCTACCTGCTTTAATAGGGAATGTCTGCTTAGTGTGGGATAACACACTAAGTGGATAATACACTAAGTAAGACGTGGCACACTCTGTGTGCCACGTCTAGGAGATATGGATGCGGTTCACCTCAAAAATCAATCATGTCAGTCACGGGTTTTGGCAACCCGCAAGCTGTCCCATTGGCCTCCTATAGGATCAACGAGGGGTGTCACAGCCTGAGGGACTGTGATACGGATGTGGTGCCGTACCAAGCGGGCACCCTCTTCCTCTCTGCGTACTCTTAAAGGTTCGTGGTTGTTTGTGTCCGTCGCATGTTCTGTCTTTTAAAAGTAAATTATAAAAAAAAATTCACGGAAATCAGATGGGGATCAGGTTTGTTGATTTCACGCGGAATGACTTCGTCATGTTTGTTTTCAGGTGAATGTACTCATTGACAAGGGAAATAGCACTATCAATTAGCAATATAACGATGCTTGTGAAATTTGGTCACAAACTCGAACTGGTGTACCATGAAATCGATTGGAGTTTCAATGGTGAGCAATTCATGCTCACTGTGAAGTATGGTCAAAGGAATCCAATTATTAAAAAAAAACAACTATGAAGGTCATACTAAGCGTCCGAAGTAGCGGCCTTGATTTTCGTTGATGAATTGTGGCAGAAAATTCAAACTTTCAGCAGAAAATTGGTGCAAGTTTCTAGGGTGTGAGAAATGCAATTATAATGATAAGAATTTGGCAGTAGTCCTATGAATGCAAGTCATGAACGGCGCCATTGTCAGTGTCAATTTACCTCTGTTTCTCTCAAACCGCTTCATTATGACTCCTGTTCTAGGGAGTCAAACTGCGGTGAGATGTCAAGATGAAAGATTTGAAGGCAACAACCACACAATTTTAGAGTGCTAAATCGATATAGAGGAATCGAAATGCAAGTATGAGTTTGACGAAGAAGATTGATGATGAAGAAGTTTGAAGATGAAGTTTTGATTTGCTGCCCTCTAGACGTGCTCATTAATGCAGCTAACTTAAAAAATGTAGGTTTTCTGCGATTGGGTGTCGAAGGAGAGGGACTGCAAGTAATGCAATCAAACGATTTTTCTAAGGTTGACTTTAATATTGTGGTCTGGGAGAATGAGGTAAACATTTGGTCGAACTTAGTTGCCATGGAAAAACTGATGAGGGAAAAATGCATGATTATGATAAGTCGGAAAGCAACAGATGATAGTGGATTTGAAGAGCCTGTCTTCATTAAGGCAGAATTACTCCAACAATATGAAGCACAATTGCTCCTTGAAAATTGGCAAGTAGCGTTTGACTTTCAGGATCGCATAAGACCCATCAGCCGCCGTGAAGTTCCTGAGAATCTATGGCTCATGCGTCGTCAATGAATTATGCAATTTTGAAGTTTACCATCAAAGGTTTTAGTATGCCAAAAATACGTTATTTCACGTTTATTATATCATAGTAAGGATGAAAGGAAAACTGTTACTGCAGTATTACAATAAATATATCATCGGTCAATAAATCACAATAGGCAGGAAAGTATTCTTCGAAAAGGTTTATTTTTCATTGGCTACGAGTCCTCCAATGGATCGAAATTTCGTTGCATTAATATAACTAGGAACCTGAAAAGAGGACATGGGACCTTTTTACATGACTCACAGCTGGTTATGCGACGAAGATCAAAAGTAATGGCTTGGGAGGGTTACCTTCAGGGCCGATTATCCGTCACCTTTCCATTCGGGATATTTAATTGGTCACCTACTCACTCTTAAATTCTCTCATGAATAGTGCTGTTGTTACCAAATATTCGGGATGCGGAATGGATTATGCGAATATATGGTTGCATTCCGCTTGGCGAACTTCTTACCCAAATCCATTAGTGTTTCTTCATTACGTCCCTTTGCATTTTCCTGTGAAGTTGAGTTCCAAATTTATTGCCAGATTTTTTGCAGCAAATAAAAAGTCGGCACGAGAAACATGTTTTCAGCTATTTCGATATTTCAGCATGACTTTCTCATAAACAATAGCGATATTACGCTTTTTTTCGTTGATATTGAGAGGCAACTATAAGGAAGATGTAGACCGCACAAAATTACATTGGCCTCATCCTCCTGATTAGTGGTGGCTTTATTGAAGCATGTCACTGAACCTTCCTGGAATTGGTAACGGTTTCCTCACCTTGTCTCCTTTCCTATAAACAGCTTCAAGTTGTTACCCAGTATTAAAGAGTTTAGGTGCCGCACGGAACGGTTTTATCGTTCCCCCGTCCCCTTCATTATCAGACTCTTGAACCAGTCAATCTGAACCCTATTGCGACTTATCCTATTGTTGAATCTCGTTGTCTGTGACATGTTTGTATCTCACGACGGGACCTAATTTGCCCAGCACAACAGTCCCCGATTTTGGAATAAACCCATTATTATTATTATTATTGATGGCAGTATAAGCGTAGCGTGGGTGGAAAAAATTGGGGAGCAGAAGACACAAGGGGAGAGAAAGGGACACACGACAATGTTGGGAGCACGGGAATTCTTATTATACTGATATCGTGCATTTCTGGGTCTTTTCATTCTGATTTCGACTTCTCTGAGAAAGGAGGGGGGGCACGTGCCCCCTTTCCCCCCAACGCTATGCCGCTGCTTGGCAGAATGGCTCATTACCCAGATGTGATGGCATATGCCTTTCTAAGCTTATTGGTTCCAGATGGCGGCAGTTTATTCTCCTTCCCGGACATGGAGAAGCAAGACGACGAGGCACTACTAATATTCTCACATCCCCAACATGTTTAGCCTTAACCACCCAAGCTTCCTAAAGCTTAAATTAATGTAGCGCTGATACAGACGGGAAAATATAACAGTCAAATTATTTTCAAGCATAAGTGCAGGTCAGAACCTCCCCCTTAGGCCCACTACAATCTTCTAAAATTCCTAGCGTTTAGGCAGTAAAAACTGAGCGCTGTGTGAGGTACTTCAAATGTACTCTCTTATTACTCACCAAATGCTCCCTCGTCGCTCGCAGTGAAGTCAACGTCTTGAAGTTCTTCGCCAGGGCACTAGATGGATGTAAGGATGTCCTTTTTCGCATAGTACACAAAAGTTCCCTTCCCTCTTCCTCTGGAATCGTCCCTCGCAGGATTGTTTTATACCTCGAAATATCTCTCGCCTAGTTTCATTATAAATACCAATAAAGACGGACTTTACATAATTTGTTATCTACATACTAGAGACAAATTCATAGAGCAAGGCCATAAATAGGCTCATATTCCTGATGAGAACCCTTTTGAAAATCGGAAGGGCCTCATCCACAGAGATCTAGTTCATGAACTCATTCCTATCACCTCCTCAACTTGAGAGAATGAGGAAATGAAGGACTGACTTCGAAGACATTTCATGGAACCGTAAGAGGTGGTCCATCCTCTGACAGGTACTGTCATCAGTACAAAGGAAGGTTAATGACTGTGCTTTACGAGAGCGAAATCGACACAAAATATATATGAGGATTCGCGTATTTACATGACATCTCTATCTCTTTCTGAGGGGAGCGTCTTTACTTATGGAGGAAGAGAGCTATGTTTCTCCTTGGTGATGGAGCAAATTCTTTCCCTTCCCAGAGTGAAAGGGGAGTGAAACAGGAGTTAACGATTTCACTCTTTTTTGAGAAAAATCGCTCCCCTTTTTCGAAGAGCATACATATAAGTACATAACGTTATTGTGTCAACGGAGCTTACGTTGAAACCACATTGGCCTGTCAACAATGATTTTCTATTGAAGTTCATTTTGATCAACAATTGAAGCAATGTTAACATCAACGGTATATTAACATTGATTCAATGTTTAACAGCAACATTGCAAGGTTGATGCTACATTTACCATGTATGACTCCATACTGAAAATTCATTTTCTTCAACCTTAAAAAATATTGAATCCGCCATGGTTTAACATTGATATGACATAGGTCTAATGAATCTGTTTAATTTGTGCGAGTGCGCCGTTTCATTACTGAATTAATTTTTAAATATAATCTGGGCACTATCTCCTTCCAACGAATTCACGTTATAAAGATCCCTCCTCAAAGAGAAAAGGAAGAGAGATCCTATTCCCTTCGTAAGCAAGAGGACACCAGAGTGATTACAATGAAGTAATAATAGACCATTCGTCACTCTACGTATCCTTCAGCGTTGATGATCGAGATTCATCCTGGGAGTCAGGGCGACATGATCTCCGTGTAACATGGCATCGTTTACTTTATTGTGTCCATCGCCCAACTAAGTATTATCCAGGGTCCTGTTTGGTTGGGTTGCCACTTTGATCGAATATATCTATGAAGTCAAATACCTTCCCGAGCTTCATTCGTGGAGAAAATATCAAGTACTGCTACAAAAGTACTATAGACACATACTGATTGCACATATAAGAATGCTCCCCGTGTTTCGAGTAGTCGCCATCACACTTCGCGGTCAGGATATATTGTTTCTTCACACGTCTCGCCTAATATCTATTGATGTAATGTTGACCGGACAAAGTTCTCGCAGTATTACTCTTTTCAACATCGAGTCAACATTGAATAAATTATGAAGCATCAATGCCATATTGAAGCGTCCTTTTAAATAACGTTTTAATTAACCACCTTTACGGGGACTCCATATTCAGATTTCATGCGCGATATCAAATATGGCCATGCAGGGGTGCTTTGCACATAGTACAAATACAAATTATAAATGGGAGATTGTATTTGGAAGCCGTCCGTTTCATATATTGCTTTGGCCATTCTTAATGAAAGTGGTGTAATACATGGTTCATATGTAATCCTCATATATGGTGCTTATAATTGATATGTTGCTTGAAGAACTGAGAATTACCTTCCACGTCCATCTAGAAGACCTGCGGTACCTACAGATGTCCGATCGACCCCGACGAAGATCTCTAAAGCTCAACCGTGCCATTTCTAAAGATAGCGAGGAGATCAACCAGATCATCAGCTCCTGCGACCTTGGAGACTGCGGTCTGACTGAGTTGAACCATCGTGCGTTCGCAGCTGCCATTACCATCCATCAGAAATGGCAAAGACTTGAAAAGCCGACCCCGACATCTGGAAGTGCCCTCCCTAGATTCCGCCTTGGAAGAGGCACCTCTAAAGTCGGATCGATGCAGCAAGGCGAGACCTTAGAACCCTTCAAGCGATCAAGAAGGGGAACACGTCCCGGAAAATGAAACTGACCTACTAACGGCTGTGCCCCAAGTACAAAATCACCCCCAATGCCGATCTCCCGACCGCCATAGAGAACGTGAAGATGAAGACCCAAGCTTGGGCCCTGAGGATTAGGCGGTACACGAAAAGGGTCATTTACTTCCGGCATAACGAGCGCTTCACGAACAACCAGAAGCTATTCTACCGGGAACTGGGTGCAAAACCCATAGAAGTAAAGAAGATTCCTGGCAAGGCGGAACTGGAAGAATTCTGGTCGAACATCATGGAGTGCCCGGTAAGCCACAACGTCGATGCCATATGACTCCGACGTCAGAGGGAATCAGCAGACATTCCCGAAATGAGAGACCCCCAGATTACAACATCTGATCTGGAGAAAGCGCTTTAACAAGCAGCGAACTGGAAGAGCCCCGGGCACGACCGTCTTCCGAACTTCTGGCTAAAGCAACTAACATTGCTACATGAACATTTCGCCAGAGAAATGCAGAGAGTATTGACGAACCCTTCGGAGATCCCAGATTGGCTCACCGCAGGAGTCACCTACCTACAGCCGAAAAATGCGAAATCGTGCTACCTCGGAATTACTGGCCCATCACCTGCCTGCCAACCGTCTACAAAGTGCTGTCTTCCATCCTAGCAGCACGAATCGAACGAAACATCTCGGACAACAACATCATGTCAGAGGAGCAAAAGGGTTGCCAGAAAGGATCGTACGGCTGCAAGGAACAGCTACTACTCAACCGTATGATCATGGATGATGCCAGAAACAGGAAGAAGAATCTCTCGATGGGATGGATCGACTACCGGAAGGCATACGACTCGGTGCCCCATTCATGGATAATCGAGTGCCTCAGGATGTACAAAATCAACCCTGTGGTGGACAGCTTCCTACAACAGGATTTAGGCAGGACCGGATGGTCTCATCGATGTAGCGATGAATCGGGAGGGACGGGTTGGAAATAATCTTGTTGTACTCGCTCACAGTTGCCATGTCTCGCCAAATTTCGGCAGGGGTATGTGCGCGAGCACTGGGAGCCTTGGGAGAGGAGTCGACTTGAGGCATCCGGTTACCACTCGAAGAGTAGCGTTCAGCTGCGGTTCGATTGCATCTGTGTAAGCGTTGCGGGTCCAAACAGGAGCGCAGTACTCCGCAGTCGAGTAGAGTGTTGAGTGTTGATCAAAGCGAGTGTTGCGGTTCGGAGGGTACGTGCGTCGGATCCCCATGTAGTGCTAGCGAGGCGCTGGATTAGGTTGACCCTCGTGGCTAGCTTATTTCTGAGTTTCTTCAGGTGTTGCTGAAACGTCAGGCTCCTATCCAGTGTTATCCCCGGATAGGGGGATTTGGATCGTGTTGGACGCTTTGACCGCAGTACTGTGTCTTCAGCGTTCTGTTGGCGGCCGAGTTTAGGAGGCGGAATGCTATAACAGCGGTCTTTTGCGAGTTGGGACAGAGACGCCATTGACGGAAGCAACCTTCCATCTTCTTTAGGTCGTTATTTAGAGTGGCTTCCGTTTCCTCGAGTGCGCTACCTTGCGTTGCCAGCGCTAGGTCGTCAGCATACGCAAATTTGCGGGACGTGGTTGCGGGCATGTCACTGATGTAGAGGCTGACCAGGGCAGGTGCTAGTACTGAGCCCTGAGGGAGACCATTTTGTTGCATGCGTTTGTGGCTAGTTTTATTGCCAAGGTGCGGAACTTTCGGTCGGTGAGCATCACTTTAATGAGGCGCACCGTTGGGGCATATTTAACAAGGTTGCTCAATTTCAAGAAGAGACCATCCCTCCAGACAGTATCGTAGGCTACTGTGAGGTCTATAAATGCAGCGGCAGTCTTTCTCTTGTGTTAGTACCCGGCCTCGATGTGTGACGTAAGTGCTAACACTTGATCACAGCAACTGCGGCCGGGCCTGAAACCAGCCTGCTCCGGAGGGATTGCGCTCTCCAGAATGGGGGGCCAGCCGGATTAGCATCGCCCGCTCGAGCAAATTGTAGGTTCTTGAGAGGAGTGATATTGGCTGATGGCTCTTTGGGTCGTCTGCTGGTTTGCCTGGTTTAAGAAGGGCAATGACCTTTGCCCTTCGCCATATTTTCGGTAGTTTTCCTGAGTTAAGGATGTTGCTGAATAGTTTCGCAAGCCAGGTGCGTGCTCTTTCTTGCAGATTATTCACATATTCTGGAAGAATTCCGTCTTGACCTGCCGCCTTATGGATTTTGGTGGCGGACAGAGCGGCGTCAATTTCGGCCTTGTTGAAAGGCTCTGAGAGTGTTGACATAGAGATGCAAGCTGCAAGGGATGCCTTCAGGGCAATTTTCACCTCCCTGTTGGTAGCCCGGATCGCGGTTGTTTTTGAGTTGGTTAACAGTTGGGCAGCGATGTTGTCCGCGTTTGTTGTTGTTGTGGGAGCTGCACCACAAAGGCGTCGCAGCACATTCCAAGCTCGGCGGCTGGAGTGGGTGAAGTCAAGGCCTTCTGTGGGCTCTATCCATCTCTGTCGCCTTGCCGCGTCCAGCGACCTGAGGAGGTTCCCAGCTACCTCCGGGTCTCCAGACTCTTCGTACTCCCTGAGGAGTGCTTCTCTTTCTGTGCTCCAGTCCGGTGTACACGTGCTCTTCGCAGCCGGTTTGAGGAGCTTCGTGAAACTGTCTAAATTTTCAGGGGTTGGTGTGATGCGGCCCACGGTTTGTTCGACTGCTTCTGCGAACCCCGGCCAATCTGCCCGTCGCAGGTTCCACCTCGGTGTGGGTGCACTTGATGCACGGGATTTCGAGGCCGACATGGATGACGATCGGCCTATGTTGGCCCATTGGGAAGGGGTCGAGTACTGTCCGTGAAGCCGGTAGTGGGGGTCCCATGCTGGTCCATAGACGTAAAGCACAGGTCCGGCGTACAGTATATTCTTTATTCCAGCGGGCGGACTGGAAACTTTGCTTTTGCTTGGCGAAAAAGAAAGAAAGGTCAAAAGAAAGGTTACAATTGGAGTTCCATGTTAAAACAATAATGATAAAATAATAATAACATATATTGAAACAACAATTAATTGAAATAATAGCATGGGAAGGTGGAGCAAAATGGGGGGAGGGGCAAAAACGGGGCAACACAGATTTTAACCAAACCAAATTCGATATCTATCGGCTATTAGCCCTATTATAACCGCCCATGACCGGTGCAAGTTGTCCGGCACAGCGGCGCTCTCTAAAGTAGTTTTTAAACACGCACGGAGAAAAATAAGAAAACATCGAATTTTCCTATTTTGCTTCGAGTTTTTCATGAGCGAAACAAAGTAACATGGTAACATTGGCTTCGTCCGATATTTTTTGGCTGAAGATGAAAATGGGAACTATTGCATGTAGTCATCATTTCTTGAATAGCTCGCTCAACTTTTGTTTGGCAGTGTATTTATGATAGACGGTGCTAATGGGTGGTATAACGGCTCTATATATCTATTCCAGTCTGGTTGGAATATCTATTTCAATGGCGAGGCTCAGGCCGACGCAATGTGTTACTGTTCAGATTCTTTCTCTCACTTAAAACCAAGTGAAGGTTGGCTCACCGGAATTCTGCTCATGACAGGATGCAGGCTTCGAACACGACACAGATATGGACGTGTTTTCCTGTGACATTTGTAAATGTGCATATATTATGAATACATGGATAATAATTTGAAACAGTAACGATTATTTTGCCCTAAAAGTTTCGTTGTTGTTTCTTTTCTGTTGCCTTTGTCATTAGGCATGTAATGAAAACATGGGAAAATATAAGGAAAAACAGTTTAATTGTAGGAGTTTCATTGCTCTTTCTGTTCTTTGACCTTTTTAAGAATGAAGATCTGGGGAAACGAGAGAAAGTATCTGTTTGTAATATGTGGCTGTTTCGTGTGGTCCTTGTTCTGTAAACTTTGTAAATAGGCAAAAAATGAAGATACGGGAGAAATTGTGGATAATAATTATCTGATAGTTTTGTATTTGGAGATATTTCATCGATGCTTCTGTTCTGTGACCTATTTAAATAGGTATGAATTACGAATAAAGGCATTGTAGAACATTATCTGGAGGAGCACCCCGTTTTGCCCCATCAGTGGGGCAAAACGGAGTGCTTGACAACAACTTTTAGAATTGTTGAGGGGAAAACCCATCGCTGATTTCGCGATGAAGTTGAATCCTTTACATAGGTAAGACATGAAAGATACCCGCATACCAATCCGTACCGTGTTACGCCAACTCCTTGGCACTAAATTTCGGAAATTTTCCTGAATTGCCCCGTTTTGCACCACCTTCCCCAATATTGAAATAATAACGTTTCCAGCAAATTTTCAAAAAAGTTACCATCACATTCCAAACATATTCCAGTGCGATTGAGCATGGACACCTGTAAAATAAATTTTTACCGTAAAAAGTAAGTAAAAAAAAAGAAAGTAAAAATCCGGAGGGGACACATTTTACCAAATTTTACCGTTCCCCTCTCATACACCGCTTTTTCACCTCTCCATTTTACCTATGTTTTACCGCAGTTTTGTCACAATGTTTTTCCTCTTCCCCCTAATTTACCTTTTGTTACCTACATCCCTCACCCCAGGTTACCATTTGTATCAAGAATACTCTGATGCAATTCTCACCTTACCCTATACCAGGGTGCCAAACATACGGCAGGCGGAGGGGGTTCATCCGGCGCCCCATCTATTCTTGAAATTTCCGCTTGGATTGACTGTCAACACAGATATCGGTGAAAAATTATAGGTACGGACGGGATGCATCTGCCGGGAAGGGAATGCGGCCCGCTGACAGATTTGAGTTTGACAACCATTTCTTAAAATAGGGGTAGTAATAACTCTGAGACAATAATTAAGATATGTTAATCACAACACCTACATGGGTGCTGTAATCTAAGAATAACAGCATGTCTTACGCAGGAGAATCACATCGTGTCGAAAGTTCACTGACCCCAAGACCAGGACCTAACGTCTAGGGAAACTATTCAAACCACAGCAAAATGAATATATTTGAGAAAGAGCCGAACCACTGACACCGAGTGAGACCGACTTGCAGCCATGAAGACTACGTCGCGATATGGGGAAAAGCAAAATTCCATCGCGTCTCACAAGGATAACAAAGACAAGCGCGAAGGTGCGAAGGGAGAACTTTCCCCTGGGTTCGCCGGAATATCAAGATTCAAGATTAAAGATAGTTAGTTATATCAAGAGGCGATTTCACCCATTTCGATATCACATGTCGAGGTTAAGCGTTCCTTAATTTTTGGGTAGGCTTAACCCTCTTAAAGCTAAATAAATATGTATATATATATATATATATTTCACTATCCTAGTTGCTTACTGTCTACTACCTAACTTCAACATTGCCCCCCCCCCACCAATTTGCCTGTCCATGAAAGCATCTAGTTTCTTCTTAAAGATAAGCGAGTACAGTCCCAACACTTCTAAACGCTTCTCGTATGATAGTCCTCTGACCTCCTTAATTATTATTGTGGCCCTCCTCTGTACTCCCTCGAGCACCAACAAATCGCCCTTATTTGTAGGCCTTCAAAACTTGATGCAATATTCCAACTGGTGTCTTATTAGCGCCGAATACAACGGGAGAATAACGCGAGATGTCCTACTTGCAACCGAACGACGAATGTAACCTAGAATCCTGTTGCGTTCGTCGCTTGCGCGTGCGAGGAAAATTTGAGGTCCTCGTCGATAGAAACTCCTGAATCTCTTAACTCATCTGAAAGGCCCTGCTCTCAGTAATCAGTCCGTGGGATATCTTCATGGGTGGGTGGCTCCATATATAAGGAAAAAAATTTAATTGGATCTGAGTCCGTGGAAACAAGGATTGAATGTGTGGGTTGTTTACCTTATTCTCACAAGACTCATGAATGGAGATCAGTGACATGGCATATTGCTTATGCCTGTTCTAAAGCCTTATGCAAGGTATATGTAGAATTTGATGGAATCTGCATAATTTCAGTAAGACTTCAAATTTGTGTAAATTAAAGGCTGCTCAATCATTTGCAGGACTGGAAAGTAGGGATGAGGTTCCTTATTGCCTTATAAAATGGGATTGACTATCCTTGCAGTTCAATGAAGAATGAATGAAGAGGGACTAGCACAAAGGAGGCAAAAGTGAAACCTAATGTTTAGCTGTACAGTATGTGCAACAATTCGTCTGAGTTCTGTTCTATTAAAATTGTACGTGTAATTGAGGAGTTCACTAGAAAAAGGGGTTATGTGCAAAAGATGCAATGCAAGATGAACGATAAAAACTTCCCATGGCTAATCTGAAGCTGGTCAAAACATAATTATCAGTAAAGTGGTACCTTAGAGCTTTTCCTAATTTAACTTGGGGTTATAAAGAATTTCTTTATCTCACATTGCTGGGATGCAGGCAGAAAGTGTTTATGCACATACACCCTTTTTCCATATCCACACTGCTGAAACTTTTTTCTAGAAGTCTTTCACCACTTCTTTCTAGTTAAAAATAATAAGCAATCAATAAATGCAAACACAGATTTCAAATAAACTCTTTCTTCAAGAAGAGCAATAAAAATGTGAATAGTCAGGACATGTTTCATTCACAAATTACTTAGCAATGTTCCATTATTAATGTATTTAACATCTGAAACTTCAACTATTTCATGGATATTCCTAACTTCTCACATCCTTCCAGAGGCTTGAATGACTCCACAATGAAATAATTCCACCCAAATCGTTCAGCATGAAAGTGATAATGGAATATTCATGGAGGCAGCCATATTGAAATTGCCAGGAAGTTGGCCTGCTATTTAGTGAGAACATAGAATCTGCTTCTTCTTTGCTGAATATGCATCTTAACTACTAGCTGACCACCCAATCCTATGAATAGTCACCTAAAGTAGCACACAGACACGAATCCGGAAAAAGGGCATATGGGCACATGTGCCCCTTTTCCAGAGAACTCCTCAATTGCTGGAAACTTCCCTTTGTGTTTCATAGCCACTTCTGCAGCATCAGAGACAAAATGCATACAAGTTTGTTGAGCATTCTCCTTATGACAGATTTCTACATTGCCAGTCTTTGATCATGGAAAGTGTCCAACCAAGTAATTTTGGACATCCCCCCTGTGTCTGTCAGGATGATTAAGCCTCCCCTTTCTTTCTCTTGGGGTCATTTCAAATAATTTTTTTTTACATTTAGGTGATTTTTAGCTTGATGTGAAATTGCAACATTGCCCCTCTGTAGGGCTTAATATCCAATAGTGCAAACCCAGGCCTATTGTCATGCTTCGTGGAAGGATGTATATATTAATACTACCTCTGCAGCCATGAAACAGTTCCTTATACGATCCAGAATGCCTGGGCCAATATTGTGCAGTTTTAAACTTTGGCAATGAAATTCAAATGCTCTCTGTCTAGAGAGTTTCTTTTCTAATGAAGCATGGATTGTAACAGAACCAAATGAAGTTGCAAGAAAAAGTTAAGCTTCTTATGCCATGTGCTTGAATGGATAAGAAAGATTTATATGTTCAGATAACATTGAATTAACAGAGAAACCTTGTTGGTTTTTCATAAAACTTGGTTGAAATTTTGGTATCTTATATTTTCTTCATGGGAAAGCCTAGGTTTGCGTGGGTTACATCAAACCTAATCAAGCTTAGTTCTTATTATGCCTTTTTGTGTCTTCCAGAGATCTGGATCTTCCATGGGAAGCTTCGCCTCTGAAATTGCTAAGGCAAGGGAGAGCCTTCAGCAGAGCTTCACCCTGGTAAATTGAGACGCAATGGTTTTTTAAATTTTATTTTTCCCACTTGGCCTCTTAGTCAAGTGAGTATTTGCTAAGTGTCCCTTAAAGCATAAAGTGAATGCTGTTTGATTTCCTTTCCCTTGCAATGGACTTAACAATTGTTTCACTTGGGTCTCAGGAGTTTTCATTAAATTTTTGGCCTAAATATTAAATTGTTTAATGCTGAAGATATCCCATCAGAGGATAGCTGGTTGAATCTGGAATATGCATCAGAAAAATATGAATAGTATCTCTCTTAATACCTAGGCAATAATTTCAAATTTACTTGTTAAGAGAATTTATCTTTAGAGGAGGAGGGAGGTCTTGATTATTGATGAGGAAGTCAATGGAATTATGTGACGCCTTCCCAGCCAACCCATGCGGGTGGCTCATTCCAGGTGTCGTTGGAATCTCACTTGCACCGAGGCCGTGGTTCAATAAAAGGTCAGTCCCTCTTTAAGTGTGATAATATCTGTTTAAAACTTTCAAAGGAGCTTTTATTAAAGGCTTAACTTTAGAATACGTTCCCAGGCCTTTGGGACGAAGTAAATGTAAGCACCATGCTTACGTTAATATATATGTACCATCAGTCATTTTCGCTAAACGGCGCATGCGCGCCGTTTCGCACACCAAACGTTGAAAATTTGTCACGCATCTGGGACTAAGGCATCCTGCAGAGGCCATTATACACGAGTGGCGCTCAGCCTAGCGTCTGCTAGCGCGTGTTCTGCATCTCCCATCGTCTGCTACCATGTCACGCATGCGCATTACTGATTTGGAAGACGACAAATGCCAGCATAGACTCTAGCGAATCTCAACGGCTGTCTGTTAAAACTTTACTTAATGCTCTATTCTGTAGATGTCATGTATGCATTCCTACTCTCGTTCCTACTTCTTAAATGAGCCTATGAGTCAACTCTCTTTATACCGCCACTGGATAAAGCGCCACCCTCGTTAGAGCGCCAAAATCGGCGATGAACAATAGTGGTGCTATATAGAGGGTTGACTGTACTGAGCCCCTTGTTTCTACTAGCGAAACATATCAAATCGTAATAGGCATGTAGGTAGCGAATCAATTTCGAATTGATCTGCATTTATTCACGGCTGAGCGCGTCTTGCGAGTCATCCTTTGAAGAGCGATATCACTATGCAAAAAATCCCGATAGGACGTAAGGGAGTTGCCATCACCCACTGCCAGGTTTTTTTTTCCCAGATCAAACCTAAACTTCTCATGACAGCACCTAATGTATTCATTTTCTTCAAATATTCCAATTCTCATTGCTGAATGGTTGGGGGTGATGATATCGGTACGCTATCTACTAAGGTTTTTCCAGGAAAGAAGGATGGTTTCACCCAGTTGACAGGTCTATCTGAGGATTTTCAATTCTCTACCTCCTGATGAAGTCAATCTCGAAATCAAAACCAACGCATCAGTACTCGTTCCATCTAGCGATTCAACAAGCATAGAAAAACTAACAGTGAAAGGAACATTGAAGAGAGAGCGAGCCAAAAGAGTCCCCACTGCCCCTTGCGCATCCTCGTGACGTTACTTTGCATGCGCACATATTCAAGACCTCCTTAATGCTGGTGTCTCCACCACCCAACTTCTACCATCCTATTATTCCTATGAGTGCGAATGAGTGTACAGGGTAAGACACGAAATGATGTGCTCGGGTCATAAAGCAGGTTCCCCAATAGATAGAAAGTCCCGGTTTTCTTGTTCGATGGAGTACTATAATCTGCGTGTGAAAACAAAGAATCATCTATTTTGAAAGATTCCTTAAAAAGTTGCAGTATTTTTTTTGTTCTCATGACTAAGCTGGAAACAAGCGCGCCAGCACTATTGCGTTCATGTTTAAACATGTTTAAACATGGAAACGCTTTAAACTTATTGCCGAACAAGGCAACTCAAAATATCATCTGGAATCGGGGAATTCAATTTAGAGGTAACAATTCGTGGACCAGAAATTCGCCTGACCTTAACCCAACGGGAAATTTGGGTGAAATCATTAAAGACCATGTGGAAGAACGAATGCACCATGAACACGGGCCCGATCGTTATTCCAAATCCTCGCTTCTGACTAAAGCATATCCGAATTTTCTCTCCATTTACCATGGAGAGTGAGGCATGAGACCCTTCAAGTCTTGCAACACTTTTCGGCGATCGAAATTCTCAGCACCTATAACACCATCTGTGGAAATGCTTTCATCCTCAGACAGCTTAATGCGTTACCTTTGTATAGCGCCCACTCATGTCATGATTTGTATCATCATTTATCTTAAAATCGCCTCAGAATCCGTCTCATTCGATTTTCCAGCTTGAAACAATTAAAATCACTCTCCAACCAATTGTTGGAAAGCCTACTTCTCTTGCACGCCATGTGAGAAGCATGTTTTCTCTATGGCCCTAAACCCTTTTGTGCATGATTTTCTGAAGCCAAAATATTTTGGTTTAACGCTTTGGAATATATAGTCCTATAGCCGTAGTAGTCGCATGTTCCACCTGTGAAAACATTGAATAGATTATGTGCCCTTGAGTTGTGCGCACCGAACGTTGCGAGGTATTTGTACCATCCCAGCAAACAAGGCTTCGTTAGACCAACGTAGTATCAACGTTGCGAAAGTTTATTCAATTTTGACTCAATGTTGATTCAGCGTTTTGTGTTTCAAATTGTTTGCTGGGATGGCTGAAAAAAGGCATTATCATAGCCAAAAATTTCGCCTTCCACAACAGTGGACATCATGCACGAAAGGATTCGGGAAAAGACTGTCAACGTCCTCCACAACCCTTGCCAGTTTTTTTTTATACAAAACCTCAGTGCCTACTCTCGGTTACTACTCGTTTTCCAGGTAAGGATCAACAGGCATGCAACTGAGACATTGATGTCAAAATGGGGAGATACGGCTAAGTAACTTCGAAATGAAGGGAAACAATAAATCAGTGCTCTAAGACACCATGCTAACTCCTCGGGCTCGCCAGGAATAGGAATGGAGACACGATGAAATTTTGTCGTTCTTCCTGGTGGCAATTCCTAACCAGATTGATTTCATAAAAAATTTGGGGGAAATGGTAGCTCAAACCTTGATGGTGAGGCCCGCTTCATTCAGTTAGGGGAATAAGTTACCCAAAGAACAATTTATTTCTCTCTTGATACCATAGGTATAGAGATTTTATATATAAAAAATTTGCAAGTGTTTTTGGAAGACACTGAAATGAGTCTTTTCCTAAGGTGCATAAACATTATTCTCGCCTGGGGTGCAAGGATTTCTAACAATTGGTTGGGACGGCTTTTAACTTCCACACTGAAAAATCTAGCCAGACGAATTCTGAGGCGAATTAAGGACAAAAGATGGCACCAATTATGACATGAGTGGGCGCTCTTTAAAAGGTGATTGATGAAGCTGTCTAAGGAAGTAAAAATTATCGCAGATGATGCTATAAGTGCTGAGAATTTCGATCAACAGAAAGTTCTGGAAGAATGGAGGGAAGTATATATTCCACCTGCCTCATTCTTCAAGATAAATCAAGGGAATATCCGGATATGCTTTAAGGAAACTCCATATTTTTTATAAGCTTCTTTTTCCCCGTCAAAAAAAGCAACAAAATAGTTTCACTCTCAAGACTCAAGACGTAGTGCATCCAAATGGAAAAAAGCAATGTATGGGAAGAAGCCAGGGAAGGATTGAAATTAACTTTAAAAAAAAGTATCTCGTGGACCATGGGGGCTGCAACAACAAGGGCGTGGTCAGGACAACTTGTATCCAAAACAAGTGACAAAGAAGCATTCCGATGCAGGGGGGCCCAAGAAGAGGTGCAAGGAATTGGAGATCGCCTAAGTCTGGATTCAGGAGCGGCCGTTGGAGAAAGTCATCCTTCAGCTCACAGACGGCCATGTACTGGGGAAGTGGAAGGAGAGAAGAGAGAAGTCCGAGAAGGTTAATGGAGAAGGAAGGATAGCGGTTTAGGACGACAGTAAGTTCGGAAGGAGGCAGCATCCCTGTGGTGTGGATCATGGGGTGATGAACGAGTTCCCTGGGCTCAGTGGAGGGGATAGAGTTGCAAAGCCGCAGATCTCTCAGCAGGGCCCAGGTTCATCCTGGCAAGTCCCTTTTGAGCTTGACTTTTGAGCCTCCAAGGACTTCGACAATCACCAGGCCCTGCAACACTAGACTATCAATCATAAGCTGAAGCTCATCCCCCAAAACCTTACCGACATCTCAGAGGGAATGCAGCAGGACGTCAAGGCGGGCACTCCATGAGACACCTGGAGTCTAACACCTCATGGATGATGATCCCAATGAGGAGGTGATTGATGAAGAGAAGTTTGTTCACGAGTCCTCAGCCTCCTCACCGTCCTGCTGCAACGAAAGAGGGGGGATGCTACTCCCAGGTAGGAGGCCGAGAGTGGTCAGTAACCACTTCTTCTCTTCATCAATCATCTCCACATTGGGATCCCGCTTCCCATCCCTATGAAGGGCAAAAGCGTTATCCATGAAGCGCTGAAATTTGTCTTCCTTCTCCATCTCCAGCGGCGATGATACGTAAAGGTGGCCAGGTGTCCCACGAAGTGGTCCTTCTTACGGCTGTACTCAAGCAGCTTTGCCTTGGCGTGACGCCACATTCCCTATACGGTGTTGCTGTGCGTTGGGGGATCTGTATCATAATTAACAAACTGCAGCGTATGATTGACAGTCACGTGTTGAAAGACCTGGTGATTGGCATGTCATTGTAGGCGGCCCAGCAGTCAGTCATAATTGTAGTCCCAGGATGCACCCAGGCCCTGATAATCGGGATCGACGTTGCCGCATTCCTCTCCTCCACTGGGACGAGGAAACACCGTCCGCTTCCTCGCTCCACACCTCCGAATACCCATTGACCTTCAACAGGATGTCCCCGGTGATACTTCCTCCTTCCGAACTTACTTTCGTGCAGTTCAACTATCACCCCCACTCCACCAATCTTCTCAGACTTCATAATATTCTCCTCGATACATATCTGCAAAGGATCCATGACCCATGGAGCGACCGAGGTAAGGAACTAAAATGCCACGCACAAATCCCAAGCAGCATGTTCACGTAAACAAGATATCGATTTTTTGCAAACAATGTAAATTTCTTGCGATTGCCATGAAAATGACATCACGTTTACATAAAATTTACGTTCCTATATTTACATCACCAAAGTGCACATGTATTTCACATCAGCTACACGTCACCCCATCTGACGTGAAGTACATATCAAGTTTATGAAAAATTAACACTCACCATCCATATGAAACTTTGCATGAATGTGACTACTGATTTAAGGAGTTAAAAGGAAAATGTTCAGTCTCGATACATCCCTTAGGGGAATTTTTTCAAGGGGCATTGTTTTGAAGAAAAAAAATATTGTCATGGCGAATTAGACAGAATTGGTAAAGTAAAACTTGGCACATGTATAAGTGACATGATATTACTGNAATATTGGACATCATGCACGAAAGGATTCAGGAAAAGACTGTCAGCATCCTCCAGCTCGCCAGGAATAGGAATGGAGACACGGTGATGCTTTAATCGGTTCTTCCTGCTGGTAATTCCGAATCAGATTGTTTTCATGAAAATTGCTGGGGATATGGTTGCTCAAACATTGATGGTAATGCGCGCTTCATGCAGTAAGGGAATAAGTTATCCAAAGTACAATTTCTTTATCTCTTGAGATTTTGTATGCAGAAAAATATAGCAAGTGTTTTAGGACACTGAAACGAGTCTTTTCCTAAGGCGCATAGAGTAAACATGCGTTTCGCCTGGCGTGCAAGATGAGGAATAGGCTTTCCAACAATAAGTTGGGGTCGGATTACTACAGTTTCACGTTGAAAATCTGAACCAGACGGATTTTGAGGCGAATTTAGGACAAAGGACAGCATCAATGACATGAGCGGGCCCTTTCCAAAGGTGAGAGATTAAGTTGTCTTAGGATGTAAAAATGTTCACAGATAATGCTGAGAACAGCAATCACCAGAAAGTGTTGCGAGATTGGAGGGCAGTATATATTCCACTAGTTCAAAGTAAATCAAGTGAAAATCCAGCTGTGCTTTAAGCAAACCCGTATTTGTTTTTACTAGCTTCTTTGTAATTAGCGGAATAAATCATTTTGATGGATTAATGGACTACGTCGTGTGCAAGTGCAAAACACAAGGTAGGGGGAAGAAGCCAGGGAAGGAGAGAAATTCATTTTTCTCAAAAATGGAACTCGTGGAGCATGGGGGCTGCAACAATAAGATTATGGATCCAATACGGGTGGCAAAGAAGCATTCCGATGCAGGGAGTCCTATGAAGAGATGCGACGGATTGGAGATTGCTTACATCTGGATTCAGGAGCAGCCATTGAAGGAAGTCCTCAGTCAGCTCAAAGACGGACGTGTGGCTCAACAGCAAGTGGAAGGAGAGAAGTCTGAGAAGATTAATGTAGATGGAAGGATAGCGGATGTGGACGACTGGAAGTTTGGAAGGAGGCAGCATCCCGGTGGTGTGGACCATGGGATTGAACGAGTTCCCTCGGCTCAGTGGAGGGGATAGAGCAGCGAAGACGCAGATCTCTCAGCAAGGTCCATGTTCCGGGCAAGTCTCTCACTTGACTTTTGGGCCTGCTTCAATGACTTCGACAATCACGAGGACCTGCAACACTAGGCTATCATAAGCTGAAGCTGACCCTCCAAAACTTTACCGATATCGCGGAGGGAACGCAGCGGTACGCCAAGGCGGGCACTTCATGAGACACCCAGAGTCCAACACTTCATGGATGATGATCCCAATAATGAAGTGACTGATGAAGAGGAGTATATTCACTAGTCCTCAGCCTCCTCACCGTCCTGCTGCAACGAAAGGGGGGGATGCAACTCTCAGGTAGGAGGTCGAAGGTGGTCAGTAACCACTTATTCTCTTCATCAATCATATCCACACATTAGGATCTCGCTTCCAATCCCTATAAAGGGCAAGAGCATCATCCACGAAGCGCTGGAATCTGTCCACCTACTCCATCTCCAAGCAGCGATGATACGTGAAGGTGGCCAGGTGTCCCACGAAGTGCTCCTTCTTACGGCTGTACTCTGGCGTCACGCCAAGGCAAAGCTGCCTCAGTCCCTCTACGGTGTTGGAGTGCGTTGGGGGATCTGTATCTTAATTAACAAACTGCAGCGTATGATTGACAGTTGTTGAAAGTCCTGGTGATTGGCGATGTCATTGTAGGCGGCCCAGCAGTCAGTCATAATTGTAGTCCCAGGATGCACCCAGGCCCTGATAAGCGGGATCAACGTTGCCGCATTCCTCTCCTCCACTGGGACGAGGAAACACCGTCCGCTCCCTCGCTCCACACCTCCGAATACCCATTGACCTTCAACAGGATGTTCCCGGTGATACTTCCTCCTTCCGAACTTACTTTCGTCCAGTTCAACTATCACCCCCACTCCACCAATCTTCTCAGACTTCACAACATTCTCCTCGATGCATATCTGCAAAGGATCCATGACCCATGGAGTGACCGAGGTAAGGAACTAAAATGCCACGCACAAATGAAGGGGAATGCTAACCTCTCGACAAAACGACGCCCAATCCACAGCCGTCGAGGAGCTGATGCCCATCTCATGCATGATTTTCTTCAACGGCATCTCCTGAATCCATAAGTAGGCGAACTCCAACATCTCCGCCAGGGTCATATTTCCTCTTTCAAAAAAAGTGTTTCCTGACGGAGACGAATCCCTCGCATCTCCTCCTCGTGGGTCCCTTCTTCTTCTGCTTGTCAGAAGGACTTATTATGGTCCTCCTGCACCGGAATGCAACTTCGTCACTTGTGTTTGAAGTTGCCTGTAGTGCCACCTCTTCGTTACATTTTGGGCATGGAAATGCCCTTTGCAGCCACCCATGGTCAATTAGTTTCCTCACTAAATCGCCGCCTGCCCGAAAATTGCAAAGATATATTGTAAACATCCCCACATCTGGATGGAGTCACTTTTGAAGAGTGAAATAAAACATCTGATTTATGTGCTAAGGAAAGAAAGTTCTTGTCTGACAAGTTCGAATATCTGGAAAGGAACTATCTGAAACGATTGAGTACTGAGTTCTCTATCATCTCATATTCAATACGCACTTAGTGAATGAGTTCTCCAATGAAATATTCATAGGAAATATTCATGAGGCTTACGTGGTACATTGCAAAACGCAATCAGGCGACGATGAGTCCATCTCTCCTCCTCTGGCTTCTTCCCATAGCTACTGACTTTCATCTGCTTCATTTCCTTCCCAGTGCTTGTGGAAGCCATTCTGCAGTTCATTCTATTTTACCCCCCCTCTATTTATATCCGGAGATTGAGAAAACTTGCTGAGCGTCCTGGCAACCGGCACATGGTTTGTGCCTGTCGGAAGTCCATGCCCGAGGCTCAATTTTGCCTTGGGCATGCACTTCCGACTGCGAGGGGAGGGAAGGAAAGACATCGCGGCGTCAGAATATCGAAGGCGGTGGTTATATCCCCTGCTATAACCTCTCTCCCAGTGGCGTATTTTGGCTCATGAGTCAAGTGGCGGCGCAAGCAAAGCCAAAACTTGGGGGCCTTCAGCCCCCCCCCTCCCCTTCTTGCCACGCGACTGGGCGCAAAGTAGAAAAAAGACAAGTGAGAGGGGCGGAGGGAGGTACCGGGAAAAATAAATCTTCAGAGGGGGCACTTGGCATTTCACGGCCATAAAAGTAAGCCCGATAATATAAATAATAAATATTCTCTGATACATCGATAGGGAAGAGCCTCTAGATTACAGGGACGCCTACATCGTATGGATACCTACACGGATTCCTAGGAAAGTTGATTCAACGTCTTGCGTTCTTAAAGAAAAATCCCCCCCCCCCCACTGATCCTTGACAACACCCTCATCAGAATACGTCCGCAAACGTGGGTGAAAAAGCACGGCAGATTTACTGACAGATTGATAGATATGAATCGTCCTAGGAGTCGATGTAAAAATCACTGCGATTTCTACCCGGACTCCCGCAGAAAAGTCCCACGTTTCTGACAGGGATAGAAATCGCTCCGCATCGTCTCTGCCATCCTATATGCGCTCGCCGCACAATGCATCCCCCAGGCTCCTCCAGAACAAAACTAAAAAATTCTCCGATACATCGAACAAGACGACTCTCTGGATGGCAGGGAGACTTTTTCGCTTCGCGTTCAGTGGTTCGCTCAGGAAACAGTACAGGTACATTCAAAGCGGGGAACGTCCGAAATTATATTTCGCCCACCTTTCGACAAAAGTGTGGAAACACGTCCGAAAAAACTTTTTCAGACGTACATTGCGAAAAGGTCTTCTGATAGATCGATAGATATGTTTCCCTGGAGTGCATGGACACATTTATGTTCGTAATCTATGCTCAGGTTCCCTTTCCTTTTCTGGAGAAATCAATTCAGTGACGTTTTTCCTTGCATGCCTCCAGTCTCGCAAACCACCACAGACCACTCTCCTATATCATGTGGCAGAATCGTCTAGGATTCAGATGCGGTATTAATTTCTGGACGTTCGGGTCGCCAAATTCTGGACCTTTTTCTTTGTTGAGCTTTGGTTTTCTAGTTGAGGACCGTGTGAGCAGACGACACTCAACATGAACAGACTCACGCAATTTTTTTTCCATAACTTTCATTCCGCTTTCCCCAACCTCTCATGCCCAGACCTACTCAACACTAGCCTTCCGAGACCTTCCTCTATTTTTTTTTTAATTTCTTCCCCTTTCAAAATCCCATCTTATCCCATATTGTATTGGATGCGTTCTCATTTTATGCCTTTGGCATTTAGCTCCCAGTATATGGATCTTAAACACTATCAGGCGCTACCGCGCCTATTGATAATAGCTAACGTCTGCCCTCCCGTCTTCCTGTGTCTCTGTCCGGCAGTGGCCTGCATTAGTAATAGCCCGCATATAAATATGAAGATATTCATACAAGCAATTTTCAGCTAGTTCCGCCAAAACGCGTTCATATTATCTATGTCATTCCCATTTCAAACTCAAAAAATACCAAGAAGAAAATTGAGTAAGCCTCATGGCATCATGAAACGCTGAATATTAAAGCTTAGAGCTCTCCATAGGATACAATTTGCTCATTTCGATCGCCCAGCACATTCCTCGCCTTGAATGAACTTTCTGAGCGAACCATTGAACGCAAAGCGACAGTCTCCCTGTCATCCAGAGAGTCATCTTGTTCGATGTATCGGAGAATTTTTTAGTTTTGTTCTGGAGGAGCCTGGGGAGGCATTGCGCGGCGAGCGCATGTACGATGGCAGAGACGATGCGGAGCGATTTCTATCCCTGTCAGAATCGTGGGACTTTTCCGCGGGAGTCCGAGTAGAAATCATGGTGATATTTACATCGACTCCTTGCGACTATTCATATCTATCAATCTTTCAGTAAATCTGCCGTGCTTTTTCACCACCGGACGTCTGCGGACGTATTCTGATGAGGGGTGTATTTTATCTTCAAACTAAAATGAAAAAATTAAATTACTATATGCAAAGTTTTTATTTAAATCAACATTCCCATGGTCCCAAGATAAATGGAACACCCTGTATATAAATTGAGAGGGAATATCGTCAGGGGCACTATTTTTGTTCTTGATCTTAATTTCAGCAGCTTCAATCTACTCTGGAATGCCATCATATGTACCCATCTAATATGTTAAGCCAAATATTTAGAATATACCACTCTATTCCACAATGTCTTCCACTCGAGTCCGAGTGCTTAATCTGGATTTTTCTGCGTATCCTGTTGCCAACTTTATGAATGTAAAAAGTTCACAATATAGTTTATTATTCTAAAATATTTATAAATATATGTTAAATACATTATATTATAAATAAACGTACTATAAATGTATTATAAATACAATATTTATAGTTTACTATAGTTTACTAAAAGTTTACTTTCTCGGGAAATGGGGGACATGGAGGCTGGAAAATTAGAAAGGGAACACCCAAGTGTGCAGAAAATAAATAAATATAATGGTATAGCGCTTTCAGTGGAGGGACACTAATATGAGCACAATCGTCGTCTGTACATGCTACCCACGCGAACTACAACTGGTGCCTGAAAGCGACATCTGTGCATCCCTCTAGCAACACCATATTTACCACTCTTGTGTGCAGGTGGGAGACAAAAACTCGGAGTGTTACGAGCAGGGATTTTTTAACGTACCCGGGGAAAATTCCGTTTCGCGGGCATGAACGTGGGTAAATCGTAGGTAATTGGGAGGCGCAATACGCACAACTACAGAGCGGCTGCTGCGCAGAGCAGGGCCGCCGACTGAACTCGTGAATTCCTGAAAATGCTACACGCTTAGCCTAGGTCAGTGGTGTCAAACTTGATTAAGGTGGGGACCGGATGAAACCCTTCAAGGCTGGTTGGGTTCACATTAGCAAATCTTGCACCAAAGTTTCAATTGCTAATAGGTTGAAAATGTCCACGCTTTTCCAATACTAACTGTTTTAGAGACTTTGCGTGCTGGACACAATCGACGAGTAGACCGGATGCGGTCCGCGGGAGAGTAGATTGACACCCCTGGCCGAGGTCGACATGAAGTTCGTCAAATTCTTCCGCGGGTAGGCTAGTTAATTGTATCATGTGATTTTTCGGCCACCCTGAGCAGATCATTTCTCTTTTTTTTTTACATAAAAGCAGAGGGAAGGGAGGTGGCTCAAAATAGGTTACTAAAAAGTAAGCAGTACGTCATACCACCTTCCGATCTTGAAGGGAATGGAGATGATCTCATCTGGACTCTTCATATCGTTCACCGTCTATAATTAAACGATGAAGAATGAGTGCCTCGAAGACAAGAACCTCATATAGGAGAGTCTGTGCTGGAATTTTGGCACATGTTGACAATCCAGTTCTGCACGTCATCCAAGGAATCCGGCTATGTTGCAAAATTTTGATTTGAGATAAACGGTCAATTCAGTGAACTTGTTGAGTTCCATACTGTTGATACCGCAGAGTGCAATCAGGTTTGGTCGAGACGGCAATTTCCCGCGCTAAGTTTTGCCTCGGCATCCTCTCAGCTAACCTACTGACGCTGTTGAGGTACTCATGGAAGCCATACGTCACCTAAAATAAAAGTTGAAACAAGCTCTTGACATCTGAAAAGCATCAACTGTTCCGAGTCTAAAGATGTTTAAATACTATCGAGTGGCACACTCATTTCAACTTCTCTCGAGGCATTAATAAATTATAAAAACTGAGAATTTCACCCATTAGCACCTAGTACTTCCGGTGTCCGGAAAGTAAGAAGAATCGTTTGTAAATTTGTATCTTTACAAGCAGTGCTCAGTTTTCATCAATTTGTATATGGCTACAAGCGTAAAGAACTTTCGCTTCTATACGTTCACGTGGTTCAAACTTGGCATTGCGGCCGCTGGCTGTTACACGGAACTGGTCCCCCTGTATATGTCAAGTCTACTGTCTTCCGGTGGTTCAGCAGCATAAGCGTAAAGAACTTTCGCTTCTACGCGTTCACGTGGTTCAAACTTGGCATTGCGGCCGCTGGCTGTTACACGGAACTGGTCCCCCTGTATATGTCAAGTCTACTGTCTTCCGGTGGTTCAGCAGCATTAGAGAAGCAGCTGAAAAGGAATAGGAGCCTTCCTTTCTTGACCAGCCCTACAGTGGCCGTCCGAGGTCCACCCAGACACCAGAGCTTGTCGAGACGATGCGAGAGCTGGTGGATGAAGACTACCAAGTGACTATTCGAGAGCTGGATGAGGGGCTCGACGTGGGCAAGAGCACTGTCCACGAGGTGCTCGCGCGAGACCTGCAACTGCGCAACGTGGCATCAGTTTCAGTACCGCACCAACTGACCGAGGACAACAAAGCGGCTCGCATCAACGGCTCCAACACATCAGCGGCATTTTTTCGGCAAAGGCGTGGAGGGTTTCCGTAACAAGCTCAACAAGGCCTCTTGCAACAAGCTCGTTCTGTGTTACAGGCAGCGGCCGCAATGCCAAGTTTGAACCACGTGAACGCGTAGAAGCGAAAGTTCTCATGCTAAATGCCTGAGCAATGGGAAGTGCATTGCTTGCAGAATTTCAAATTTACAAACGATTCTCATTACTTTCCGGACACCCGAATGGCAATGAGCTTTATTCTATTCATAAATGCGAAACCAATTTTGGCGTTCGTACCGTATATTTTTCTCCCCATATTTGGATCCAGAAAACGAGGTTGTAACAGCTCTTTCTTCTTAAGCATTACAAACACATGATTATGCCATCTTCAAGGATGCCGCCAATTTAATTAGTTCATTTCCTTGTTTTTCCTGCATCCGAAATTTCATTAATTCGATAGTTAATTTTTTCTTTTTCACTGCTTCGGAACAAGATTGCTTAGGATTAAAATAAAAATGCATAGCTATCAATTTTTTTACGATAGCAATAAAATGATGAATTTATGTTTTTTCCTTGCGGTCGATTTTGAATTAAATCATTTGTTGTAGTTTTCTCGCAGTAGCCACTTCCTCCAAGCGCACCCCGAAAATCCTGCGAAATCATGTGATTTTGCTAAGCATCAACACATTCCGTTCTTCTCTTCCGCACTAGGTAATGTTTTATCTGGTCGTTGCATTCATTTTTGAGTCCGTTGTAAACGACAGTGATGCATAAATGTGCCGAGATTACTGACAGGGTGGTGCCGTCTATACCAGCAAGTGTGCCGAGATTGCTAACGTCTAACCCAACTTCACCTTTGACCCAGGCCCTCGGAAATGAAAGGGCTGGGGCACTCGAGATTTGCAGTACAAGAAGGCTTATAATAAATGTATCACCAGACCCAATATGAACTAGGAAGCTCCATTACGAAAATCAGCAAGCAAGGTGGAAGTGAAGTATTTGCTTAGAGTGCCGACATTCGCAGCACTCCTCTTCTGGTTAATTGTATCAGACTGACCATCTGATGAAGCGTTATGGGATTGATCTTGATCGCAAATAAATATATTAAGTATTGGCTTATGTTGAATCGAATTGAATGGATTTAAATTGAAGTAATTGAAATCCACTCTCTTCACAACGACATTCAAGAATATTCCTCATATTCTTCCCCCTTACAGGCAATTCCGGATGAGACACAACACGGGAGTAACGGAGATCTCTGCAAGGATCTTTGGAGACCTCACCTTCGAGCAAATAATAATGTACAACACCACCGTGGAGAGGATCGATCCACAGGCAATCCTTCCCTTCAAAGACCGGCTCGTGAATATCACCATTCACTACAGTCGCCTGAAGTCCTTTCCCTTCGACGTCATTCCGGAACTCCCCCGCCTCAAAAGGCTCTGGCTCTATGGTAATTCGCTGAGCTCAGTTCCGGCCATCAAGAGCAAGAGCCTCGATATACTCTGTCTCTCGACAAATAACATCAAGAGTGTGGAGCAAGACGGCTGGGCGACTCCCAACGTCACCAAATTCAACATTGGTGAGTTTTTGACGCATACAAAATAAATATTTTCCGTTGTTACTAGCATCTCTCTTTCTTCTCATTTTCTTCCTAAATGAAAGCGACACACGCACAGTGACTGTGCGAAAGAAAGAAAAGACCTACTTTATTTCCGTTTTGTGGAAGAATTACCAAGAGCAAGGATTTTCTTCTTCAGACTTAAGTAGCCAGTTCGCTTCTGGGAGAGGGCATATATTAGGGAAGCTGATGTTCGTTTTCATGCTGAAAAGATTTTTCCACGTTAGAATCTTTAACCGGAATATGTTAGCATACGTCCTCGACCAGAATCGAGGATATCAAAGTCATTGGTGCTTATTTGAAGAGTTATGCTTTCCGACAGAACGAATCCATAGGGTAAAATTCATCAATTTTCTATCAGTTAAGCTGCGCGAGCTTCTTTATTTGCTCGTTCAATCTCAACGGTACAACCTGAAAGCCTCATGTTTTGTTCNGACAACAAAGCGGCTCGCATCAACGGCTCCAACACATCAGCGGCATTTTTTCGGCAAAGGCGTGGAGGGTTTCCGTAACAAGCTCAACAAGGCCTCTTGCAACAAGCTCGTTCTGTGTTACAGGCAGTGGCCACAATGACAAGTTTGAACCACGTGAACGCGTAGAAGCGAAAGTTCTCATGCTAAATGCCAGCAATGGGAAGCAATGGGGAGCAATGGGAAGTGCATTGCTTGCAGAATTTCAAATTTACAAACGATTCTCATTACTTTCCGGACACCCGAATGACAATGAGCTTTATTCTATTCATAAATGCGAAACCGATTTTGGCGTTCGTACCGTATATTTTTCTCCCCATATTTGGATCCAGAAAACGAGGTTGTAACAGCTGTTTCTTCTTAAGCATTACAAACACATGATTATGCCATCTTCAAGGATGCCGCCAATTTAATTAGTTCCTTTCCTTGTTTTTCCTGCATCCGAAATTTCATTAATTCGATAGTTAACTTTTTCACTTTCACTGCTTCGGAACAAGATTGCTTAGGATTAAAATAAAAACGCATAGCTATCAATTTTTTTACGATAGCAATAACATGATGAATTTATGTTTTTTCCTTGCGGTCGATTTTGAATTAAATCATTTGTTGTAGTTTTCTCGCAGTAGCCACTTCCTCCAAGCGCACCCCGAAAATCCTGCGAAATCATGTGATTTTGCTAAGCATCAACACATTCCCTTCTTCTCTTCCGCACTAGGTATTGTTTTATCTGGTCGTTGCATTCATTTTTGAGTCCGTTGTAAACGACAGTGATGCATAAATGTGCCGAGATTACCGACAGGGTGGTGCCGTCTATACCAGCAAGTGTGCCGAGATTGCTAACGTCTAACCCAACTTCACCTTTGACCCAGGCCCTCGGAAATGAAAGGGCTGGGGCACTCGAGATTTGCAGTACAAGAAGGCTTATAATAAATGTATCACCAGACCCAATATGAATTAGGAAGCTCCATTACGAAAATCAGCAAGCAAGGTGGAAGTGAAGTATTTGCTTAGAGTGCCGACATTCGCAGCACTCCTCTTCTGGTTAATTGTATCAGACTGACCATCTGATGAAGCGTTATGGGATTGATCTTGATCGCAAATAAATATATTAAGTATTGGCTTATGTTGAATCGAATTGAATGGATTTAAATTGAAGTAATTGAAATCCACTCTCTTCACAACGACATTCAAGAATATTCCTCATATTCTTCCCCCTTACAGGCAATTCCGGATGAGACACAACACGGGAGTAACGGAGATCTCTGCAAGGATCTTTGGAGACCTCACCTTCGAGCAAATAATAATGTACAACACCACCGTGGAGAGGATCGATCCACAGGCAATCCTTCCCTTCAAAGACCGGCTCGTGAATATCACCATTCACTACA
>CAJPEV010002560.1:0-42552 GCA_905338385.1 Darwinula stevensoni
CTTTAGCTAGGCCTGTTCAATAGAAAAAGCAGTGAAAAAGTTTCCTAGTTATTCGTTTTCTTAATTCATCCATGAAAGGGTTAAGGAAATGATGCTAATGAGTGAAGACACTGAGGGCCAAAGGTGGTCCAACACGCTACTAGTGAGGTATCTCTAATTTTGTGGACATTGAGTGTATATTCAAAAACTGAATTTTTTAATTACAAAAATCATTAACCAAAAACATTGAATAATAGGCCATTGTTCACACATGAGGTGCCCTAAAATTTGGCCTTTGTCCCAATTTTATTCATCCATTCTTGCAGCATGCAGGCATATTTTTCCCTTTTCCAAAAAAAAAAGGAAAAAAATTCTTACTTTTTTCTCCAAAATTCCATTTCACAAAAAATCAAACATATCAGGTCACAACTTTTCTTTTTGATCCAGCTTCCCTGAACTACAACCTATATGAATAAATAATGCATCACCGAAGAGCCCTTTTCAAGAGCTATTAAGCAGTACCATATAAAACAGGTCTTTTTCAATGGTAACCACAAGAGCAGTCTCAAAACATATGATCCTTATAATGATCATATGCCATGAAAGGGTTAATGTTGCCTCCCCTCAACAAACGCAGCTTAGGAAACCCTGCAATTAGCAACCTGAAATGCCCTTATCTCATACCAGGAGTCATCTACTAAGTCATCAGGGATACCTTTTGATACCATCTAAACACTCCTGAACTCAAAGCCTAAAGCTATCATGATCTCACCCATAATACTACCTAATATATCAGGCATCCCCATCTTTCTTTCCTCTCCTTATTTTGCTCTCTATCATTTCTCCCTCTTTCCTAGAACAAAGAACTGCCCCATGCCTAGCTAATTGGTTACATGTAAAAAATAAATTTACTCATACATACTGAGAAAAATCATTTTGGTCCAATTCTACAAGATAAGCTTGTCATCATCGGAACATATATAGGTGATTGTTTTAAAGATGACACTGAAGAGATGAGGGTCACAGGGTGTGGTAAGAAAATAGGCTCCAATAAAGATGAGAAAAATATCATACTGTAAAATAAAGTCCCAGGTTTGCATCAGTTATAGTGAATCCCATTCCCTATCCCATCCTCAAGTCGGCCATCTCGTGTGACATTGCCAAAAGGAAGAATGGAAAATCACAGCAAACAGAGAGAAAAATGGAGGTGATTTAAATTCCCCGAATCTATGTAACCTCAATTCTTGAGCGTGAACTTGTTTCCACCAAGCAGGATAAATCCTAGGAACTTCAGCCTTTGTGGAACAAACTTACAAAGAACTTCCATGTTCCCAGGAGCAAATCAATTGTGTAAAAATGCATTTTAGAATACAATCTAGAGTGGTAGAAGGTGGAATATGTTGCTCCAGAAATCTGAACTCTGTTTATATATGAGTGCATTAGGAAACTGCCAAGCACATGTTTACATTCACATCTCTTTTAGTCTGCACACCCCTGCATGCAAATACATGCTTGCACTCCTCAGAAGGTAAATGTCACTCATGGAAATAAGATTCAAGATTATTAATACACCAACCAATACCAACAGCAAAACAACCACAAACTCTTAATTAAAAAAGAGGAATATATGGTGCATATATGAAAAGCAAGCAAAAGCTAAGAGCTTAGATATTGGGTAAAACCCAGTAGGAGCACATATTTGCATTATGAATAATTCCATCCTAAATGCCATGCCCTTTGCATCATAAAATGGTAATGTAATACTTTCATTGTCTCATGGGGCAACCCAAGTGGAAAAATATCTAAGTCTGTTTGCAACACAAAGATGAGATCTATTGGGCAGAAGTACCTGCTCTTGAGTGCACAGTGCAGTTTTAGGACCAAGGGGATTGTTGAGAGTGATGGTGAAAGAACACTTGCGTGTCTTCTCACCCTTATTCTTGCCTTCTTTCCACTGGCCAAGGTTGATGTCTGCAATAAATACAGGAAACACATTTTAAAGAGGGCACTGAAATCCCTTAAATATCAATGTTCTTGCAGTTGTCCAAATACCAGTTAAAGATATGTAAAGTTTGCTTTGATATTCCTCAACAACTTAAACAATCTTTCACCACATGCAAGGAGAAAGCCTGGATGAAACACTTCCTAGTTGCTTTATACCCAGATAATTCTCACAAGCTGTGGCACAACACTTCCAGCTCACCATAAGTTTTCTGGAGGGCCAAGAAATCCAAGTTAAACTTGGAAGCAGTGAAGAGGAGATTGAAGGCTGTGTCCACACTGACAGGCAGAACAATGTTCATAAGCTCTTTCCCTTCATGATTGGATGAACAACGGAGAGGCTCAGCACTCACAGCTGTAATACCAAAACAGCAATTTGTAAATTCACTCTCACTGGACTTATTTTGAATCGTTCCTAATAGTTCCAAGCATTCATTTCATTAAAAAAGACTGGTATTCACAAACAAGCAGCAGCTCCATTGGGAATAAACAAATGCTGATGATCATTATATTTTAAAGTTGTTAACTACCAGCATTAAACTGAAAACGTGAAATCCTGACAAGCTGATGTTCATTTGTGAATATAGTCATGATTTGCGTTCACTTTGAAATTAAGAACTTGGTATACCCTCCAGTGACAATGAGCAGTTCAACTCCTCATGATGTTCATTAATTGAAGCTTCACTAGGACACTTGGACACGGGGGGATATGGAGGCTGAGCCAGCCCTGCAGTACGGATGGAGGTGGAGGATTTGTTCTTGCGACGGGAAGAGAAGGATGGGGAGAATTTCCGTACTGCAAAGGCAGCCAGTGATGGCTCGCTGATGATCTTTCTCATCTTGGTGCCCGAAATGGACACCGAAGTAAGGCAAGCAATCATGCAGAGAGACACGGCCACCACAATCAGAATCATGATAGTCAAATCCCAGCTTCGACTGAGGCCCCCATAGGAAAACGTGACAGTTAATGCAACACAATGACGGGGCACAATGCCACTTTGCCCTGTCACAGCCGGTGGCGGTTTTTTTCTCCACAAGGTGACTCCCCTGTCCTACTACATTTCCCATGAAAAAATTTCCTTTTCATCTTCAAGGTACTGAAGTCCCTCCCTTCCGAAAATCAGCCCATGTCACGGCAATTTTACTGGTTCTAACAATATTGTTCCACACCACATGTTAAACTGCTCATTGTCAAGAGGTGGATGGCAAGTTTAACACTATACCATTTTAAAATGCAAATTAAAGCAAGATGGTCTGTTCAGTAACGTCCTAGATGTGCAATAATAAAAATGGTTTAATAGAATTAGATAGAATGATAGAATTTCTGAAATAAATACAGCAGCCCAAAAAAGGAGCTGTGTGCTCCCTCGACTATTTTGAGTGTCTTTGGCCCTTTCTTTTCCCATGCATTAGTATGGATTCAGTGTCGCGATCATGACGAATTTCATATCGCTAAAAAGCACTCTTCCTCTCCAATTCGGAATACAGTACTTGACAACAAGCGTTGTATTTAAGGCGATGAAGCAAAGACGGATGGTTCCGTCCCTCCTGCCTCGCTTCGTTATTGAACTTTTTTTAAATGGTTTAAAATACTTTAGTGTATCAATACTGGAAATCGTTGGTACAAGTTATGGGCTTATCGGATATTGGCCAAATTTGGATCTTGCCGCACCTTCCTTTAACAGAAATATGCTTTCTGTGGACAAACTACGCTTTCGTTTCGAGAATGCAATTACACCTTAATTCAATCAATCTCATTCCGCCGAATCTTCTTGACTTAATTTCTTCTTGGAGAAAGCAATAAACGCGAGAAGGCTGGCGGGAGAAGATATGGAGATCTCACGTTCATCATTCTCCGTCTCGGTGGAGTCAGAGTAGTCTGTGTTGACTTCAAAATTGGACGTGCTCGAGGACTTCTTCCTCGACTTTTTCGCAGTCGAGGGCGGCGGGGGTGGGGTGAGCCGGTTGCTCTTCTTCCCGGAGCCAGTCCCCAGGTCCGAAAGCGTGTCTGTCTCGCCGTACGCCGGCTTCCCATCCTCTTTTTCCCTGTCTCCGCCGCCGCCATCCCCTGGGCGGGGAGATCCCACCGGTTCCTATGACAAGCACATCGAAACGTGTCTCTTCTTTCATCCACTTTCCATACAGTCAGTGCCAAGAGCTAGGTAAACAAAGGGCGGGACAGACGACATCTGGCAGATATAGACGGGGAAAGGTATTCCCCAAACATCTGTGCCCCTTTTTCTTTTTTTACCCTTACCGTTCCTTGTCACATGGGCGACTTCGTGTTACCCCATTTACGCTGCAGAACCGAGCTCTTCTGTGGGTTAGGGCTCGTCTGGCTCCGACAGCGAAGCCTGAAATCCATATTTTTCTCCGGAATTGGGACAATAGCTCTCAATTAAGCTAACCTCGCATTGAATGTCAAGGGCATCCCATTGATTCCCTCGATAAAAAGTTGAAAGCCAATTTAAAATCTGCTCATGTGATTATATTTCTTTCTCCGTATCCCATATTTCCCAGAATTCGAGCTCGATAGAAATGCCAATCCATTCCCAACATGGAATAAATACGAGGGATTTCTCAAAAGTTCTGCCAGTAGCCCCAAAGAAATAAAAAAATCTAGTGTTCCATGATTAAATTCTGATCTTTATTGCCACAGGCAACTATTTCACACCTTTTCCACATACTCCCCACCGAAAAGGAAGGTGCGGCAAGATCCAAATTTGGCCAATATCCGATAAGCCCATAACTTGTACCAACGATTTCAATGCATTTTTTCATGCGATGGATCCAACCAGGTGAAAAATCTTTTTTTAAATAAAAAATAAGTTTCCCGAACTGGTCCAGCACTTTGCGGCCGCCTCCGATGACCCGATGACGACTTGTGGGCTACTGGCAGAACTTTTGAGAAATCCCTTGTACCTTCAAAACTTTCCTACTCTACGTCTCCGCCTAGATTTATTTCTAATGATCCTCCCCAAACATTCCAGGCAAATGGAGGCGACCTTTAAGTCTGACTCACGTCTGAGTCATGCTATCGGGGGTCTTTTATTCTGCCAGTGTCATACCTCAATGAATTTCCTGAACCACTTTGGTGCAATCATGCGAATGATTCACCCACGCCAAAATACCGTAATCGTTCAGAACCATCACAATGGTTTTCATCTAGGATTAACACAATCGTGGATTATTTCTAGGACAATAGAAGAAATGGTCAGAGTTCGAGTCATTTCCGATAGTCAATTTGGAAGGCGGATGTCAAGATGCTTAATCACGCTTCAGATTCGCCTACACAGTTATCATCTAATCTCGAGAGACGTTCTGTTAACGCTGGTGTACCTGGAGGATGATGAACCTCGCGAATGTAATCATTCTGGCAACATGCCCTTTCCTCAAAATGAGTGCGACAACAACTGCGTATTACTGCGGAGCAGAACATTTTTTTTTTTAGAGGGATTGACCGGGACATGCCCAAGAAATGATGGGACTGGGAAGAAAATAACCTCGATGGGATCGGAAGCGATGACTTGTATAGCCGGAAGAGAGAGAGCGGTGCCGGCGACGACCAGGCATTCGGGGGATGAAAGACGACGGGGAATGAGAGACTCCAAGAATCCCAATCGAGACGGGCACGAAGGTCGACCGCGAGACTCGGGAAGGAGGATCACACGACGAGAAACCGCGTCGACCGAACGCGTCAACGGGGGCTGGACGTCCTCGTCCTTGTCCGACACGGCGGGCGAGGGGGGATCGGACGCCAAAGAGGAAGAGGCGGACGAGGAAGAGGCCGAGGATGAGAGAGGCACATCGTCGGGTTGACTCATCCCTACACTAGTGGGCCATGTCGGAGTTCCAGCTGGGTCCAAGCCCAGGCCCAAACCGAGTCTCAAGCCTGCGTCTGCCTCGTCTTCTTCCTCGCTTCCCAACCCCCACGATACCGACCTCCCTTCCCCCATCTTCCACTGCATCTCCGCTCCTTTGACCTTTATGCGAGATATTCCAATCCGTCTATCACGACCGATGCACCGAGCGATCCGGGAACGAAACACCGCTCGATGCCTTCACAGACACGAACATGATGACGCGAGGTGCACTGAATGAATGAATCAACCACCATATAAAGCGTGCGGCCTACGACAGACACGACATAATGCACTGCATCCGTCCTTCCCAGGCAAGGCCAGCTATCTGTATTCGCATTATTTCCGACGTCCGACTCGTTCCTCGAGGGGACAAAAGTTCTCCCCCTGCGGCATGTATCTCCTCGCGTTATCACGACTCAGACAAGCTTGGAAACCTACGCAGTCCCTGTCAGACACATGCATAAAACAGGAGCGTCGACGGAGCGGAATCTCGAAGAGATCCAAGACAGGTGCACATGTGACGAATGAGACGAGACTTCTGTGCGTAACTACACGCGAGTAGCCTCAACTGGCGACCCGAACCGACTCCTTGCCAAATGATTCTCCTGTTCTCTTTCACCTCGCTTATCCTGGCTTTAACGGATTCAAGGTCAGAGTCGATCCGCGCAGACAAGCTCACAGCAGGAAAGAAAATGACAGGCCGAACGGCGAGGGGGAAGAAGCCCCCAACAGACAGCAATCTAATCAAGGAAAAACCAGAGATGCTATCAGAGTGGGGCAAACAGCGCATAATACAATGGAATCTATGTCTTCGGAGACTCGCACTGGCTGAATGGATTACGACCGCGCTTCGGGATGAAACACTCACGTGACGGGAAACAAAATCAACGAAGAGAAATAGAAGCAACGGGGAGGGTCCAATGTCGAACGTCATGCCACGTGCTGTATGGATAAAGAATGAGTATCCGTGATACTAAATTATAAACGTATTTTTCTACGCCACCCGCTCCTGTGTCGATCGTGGCTTTCGCACTTTGCACCGGAAAATCGATAAAAATTACGACATGGATCGATCCATAATGTATTCCTATCGCTTGGGGTCAGTAGCATTTATTCAACACGAGAAGCAACTGCGATACGCCTGGAACAAACACCTCTGCTCCACATATACTGTAGATCCATGCATGAAAGCTTTTGGTATTCTGCGTGAATGCTTTGCATCCGGTATGATATTCGGTCCGGACCCCAGATGGCTTTAGAGCAGGGGCTCCGTCTTTCCCTATTCTCCTCGATTCCCATTGATCCTCGTTCTCCCTCGGGGACTCTCGTAATCATCAGATTTTACGTCTGGATTGAATGGATGACCCAGCTCAGATTCCAAGGTTTCGATTAACATCTCTTCCTCCCTTCCAGTATTTTCCTTGAACAAGATGCGGGGGGGGATCAGGGCACCTAGCGCTTCTAATCTCCATGAAACCTCTTTGGCTGATAGGATATGGAAATGCATGATGCATGCAGCTGAAGAAAATATTCATCGATTGAAAACATCGACGCATTAGTGGAGACTCAATGGGATTGCGACATGAATGATTGGATTTCACATTGGGTTCATCCGGTCCATTCGTAACCATCTCGAGGGAGCTGCTTCGTTTCGAGCGAGAAATAGAACGAGAGCGCGGACGATAACGAGGATAGATGCCTCGCAGCACCGTGTGGGAGGATGATCGAAGAATCACGACCTTTCCATTCCACTTCATCGACGCTTACGGCCGATGACGACAATTCACACGAAGCCCGTGAAACAATCGCTCGAGGCTAAAGGGAAACGGACGAGGGCCGTTATTTTCACAACACGCTCGGCAATGATACTGTGACGGAAGAAAGTTGGCCCCCTCATTGCCCTTTTAGTTGCGTAACGATTCCGCGGAAACGGTTCCTCTGTCAGATCACTAACGGATGCGTGACCGTTATCTCATCTCCGTTAATGCAATCGAGCTCACATTAACCCCATGTCATTCGTTAACGATACCCACGAATCGATTACGTCAACCGTCCTCCGTGCAATACGGTAATCCGGATCAATCGAGCCGCTCCAGAAAGCGCTCGCGGCAAGTCGAAGGCGGCATCGATTCCCTTCGAAGGCGTCGCCTCGCCGACTTGGGTCATGCACACCCGGTCGCCCACAAATTGACCAAGTCAGAATTCCATGCGATCGCGAATCTGGGACATGTGACTTGATTCCCGTTTCGCAACCAAAAACTGAGATTCGATTCGTGTCTGACGTGAATGATTAGGATCTGATTTGTGATAGAAAACGATGATTAAAAAAGATCAGAATCTTTCTCGAATCTTCTGACACATTTCACTCCCTCACAGGTTGACCGCAATCATTACTTTTTCAAAGCACCTCTTGGTTCGAAATGAAATTACCCAAGCAATTTCTCTGAAATAGCTCAAAAAGAACTCATTTTATAACTTGATAAAAAGTTTTTCAAAGTATCTGTACATACTGCGAGTCTATGAACCGTGATAAAAAATATTCGATGAAAATTAAAGAGTAAAAAAATAATCGACTTTCTCTATACTAGTGAGAGGAAGAATGCAAGATAGTCTTTTCCATTACTTTCCGGTCCCATAATTAACGTTCGTCCATAAAGTCTCATTCTCCTAGGTCAAGTGCTTTTGGGAATTACGCCAGTTTGGGATCTTCCTCTTGTCCGCCTACTGAATATACAGACCGACCTTGAGCAAAAGCTTTAAAACCGATTTCGACACGAGAACAATTGGGCATTGTCCAATCTCGCATTGAAAAAGGGCTTTTTATGGGGGATCTCAAGCACATTATTTAGTATTGAATGCCCTAACAAGGACTTACCATCCAAAAGGCATCGATTCACCGAGAACAAAACAATGCCGGACCCATTTCGACAAATGAAGAACCATCGGATTCGCCTCGATTTGGCAAAGTGCTCTTATGGTTTCTCAATCCATAGCTACAAATCTAGAAAGTACTTGTTATCCAAAGCATATAGACTGACCTGGAACAAAATAAGAAATTACCCAGAGGACACCGACGCAAAATACATCGACGGACTTTAAGAGTGGTTTAATGCCTCTCGGTGGTCTCAAACACTCAACTAACACGGAACAGCGAACTTATTTCAAAGCATTTATCTTGCTTTGTGGGATCGTGCTGGGCCCCTGGTACTGACAGTACAAGTACCTCATGTACAATGTTAAAATGACATTATGTATTATATTCTGACGCGACCAGTTAAAATAAAATTGACTTCGAAAAGTAAGAATCTCCTGAGAAGACATCTGCCAGATAGATTCACTCGATGCAAACAGGGAAAGGTACCCTCGCGTGAAGCATTCGAAAGCAAGATGCATGACAAATTAAAACCTAAATAAATAAATAAAATTTCGTTCTCCACCCCCATCTATAATGACATTTTGCTTCCAAGCGCATGGGACAGCGTCCAAAACATTATCAGCTAATGGCATACTTTATGAAAATTACCATGATTGCAATTATGAGCAAAAGATTGTCAAGGAATGTTTCCACCCATGGTTAGGTGAAGCTTAGGTCATTAGCAACCCTCGCCACAGTGAGGACGGTTTCCAAACGTACCGATTTGGGGAGGTAAGGTCATGGTGGTACGAACGGGAGATATCTCAAGTATCTACCGTCTTCATGGTCGCGAATATGGACAAGAAAAGTTCGCCTTGAGACATTTTCCTCATAGCAGGGCTTCGCTGATATTGAACGTCACACGTCACGTGACATCATCGACTACCTATGAATATTTCATTTCACAGCCTACGTGGAGGTGACGACCTAGAGAGTTGCGACATCTGGAAGAATAAGCCGGAAACCACCACTCATCCTCGCTTTCCATAGAGTGAGCTGGGGGTCCACGGTTCCAACCTTGCCACGGCTCCGTTGAACTTCCCCTCGAAAGCCACGTGGCAGGCCATCCTTTCCGTGACAACGACTCAAGTGGAGCCCATCATGGTATCGCATGCGAAGTATAACGTCGAGATAAGAGCAAAAAACATGAACAAATATTCTGAAGAGGATTCAAGTCGCGATGGCCGTACTGCAGTATCAATGCATCAAGAATTTCGCAGCTTCATGTCTTGGCGATATACGGCTGGGTTACCAAGGTTCCGAGGAAATAACGCCTCTGCGATGGACAAAGTGTTCTCTTTCACGAAGGAAAAATATAGAGTGAATAGACTGGAATGCCTCCTTCATCACTTGGCAGGAAATGAGTGGCTCCGGAATGGGTTATCATTGTGTTTATGATCAGTCATGGCCTGTGAAGGCAGGAAGAGAGGGGAGCAAGAATTGAATGGAACGGACTGGTGCCACGCCACAAAAGTGGTCTCAAATTCCTCTGTAGTCGGGACTTTCCCTTGACCCATTCTTTTCCTTTGCATCACCACTCCCCCCCCCCCTTCCCCTCTCTTCTCCCACTTTCTCTTTCCGCTCATTCAGTCTATCGACCACGCATTATCGTCTAGGAAATACATCCAGTAAGCATGAATAATTAGTGGCTTGGAACGTTGTTGAGGTTGACAGAAGACAACAACGCTACGGGAAGGCTGACACCCCTATCGATCAGCGTGAAGGGAAGGCCCCAGATGCACGTCCCCATACTCCCCCCGTTTCACTGAAGCGGTCGATGACCAGCTAGCAACTGCAGCCTTATGTGCATTTCCATCTTTCCTTGCCATGGCGCACACGGGGGAATGCGATACAGCTCTCGACCGAGTTGAAGAGCCCGTTCTCGTCCAAGATAATAAAAAAAAGAAAGACAAGGTGGTCTCATCGCGGAGTTCAATCACATCCTCGAACGCATCAAAAAGGATTCCATCTCGGGTCAATGATTCGTATGGATTGCAGGAGTTTAACGGGTGAAGAGAGAAGGCCCATAATTTCCAGAAATAAAAAAATTCAGGTCAGCCTTGCCATATGCGTGCGTCAGGTGGAAAAAGGGTAGGTTATAATGGCAGGAGACGGATTCCGTGAAAGGCGTTCGTGGAAAAGGGAACATTCACAATGAGAATGTAAAACACAAAAGACTTACTTTGCAATGGGAACCAGAATCACGATAAAATAAAATAGGTACATTTCTTTCTCGCTGTCTCTCACGTCTTCATCGATACGGGGAGGACGTGATAAGCGATGGGATGAAATGACGGGGGAATCCTCTCCCGCGTGAAATACGAACTGGGTCATGAACGTGAGGCCCACGAGCAACGCCTCACTGATTAAGGGATATATATTGCACAATCACTGCATGCAGACACTCACGGACGAACCTCGTTCAAGGCCTCAGATCCGGCCCATACGAACCCCCAAGGTAAAGCGAAGGGTTAAGGGAATGAAAGTGAAACGAAATGAAGGGATCTCCTACCTCGGAGAGCTCTTTCGAGACATCTTCGTATCCGAAACGGGCCTCTATGATCCTCATCTGCAGGGGATAAGTGACCCGGCTCCATTTCCCACGGGTTATGGGATGGGGTTCCGCGGGTACGTCATTCATCCCGGGATCCTCCTTCTCGATTCCATTTCGATTCTCCCGAGTATCAGGATCTCTCGGCTGAGTAAAGGCCTGACTCTGAACCCTACGGAGGACCCTGGCCACAGACCTGACCACCTTTCGGCTACGACGCAAGCCGTTGAGCCGCCGTTCTTCCTCCTTGTCTACGTGCATCACCGCATACACTTACTCACCACGCGCACACATCGGAGAAAGCTTCGCAAATGGAACCGGGCTCAAGGCCGGTCCGCAGGAGAATGAGACCAGCGGGACCCTCCCTCCTGACTCCTGACTCCTGACTCCTGACTCTACCGCATCCACACATCACACATGCACGCACCGCGGATGGCAGGATCTCATAACCTGAGCCAGTAACTCAAGCCGGTTCTTCCTGAGATACTCCCCTTCAGAACCTCCAGTCATGAATGAGGGGAAAAAAAGAAAGGATCGCATGTCATGTCATTCGTTGACGACCACTCTAGCATGAACGCCACTCTTTTCCGCTTTCCCCTTCTCCACCTGTTACAGGGTGTTTCATACTTCTCGCTGATCATGCTGTCCTACCATGACGGAGATCGGGGTGATAATAAACACATAATTCACGCTTAAGTGGAACAAAAACGGGAATCAGTCCTATCCATTTCGGAGATACCATCAGACAACGATCTGTCTATGGGAGGGGGGACGACCTCTGAACGGGTTGAATGAAAATGTCAACTTATCGCCATATGAGTAAAGTGATCACGTTAGAAATTTCGGGCCGGCTGGCCTGTCGGAACTTCGGAACTAGTGACGCACATGTACTGAGTGTCATACCACAGGAATTTTATGGATGAATTTTATGGATAGTGCCATATGTACTGTGACATCACTGCGATCACAGCTCTTTCATCTCAACTTGGTAAATAATGACGCGTGGACAACAGAAGCAAGGTGCTCCTCCTCGCTGAAAATACCGTGCTCTATAGTGAGAGTCCGATTGTTCGACACGAGTCGAACATTATCTTTAAACATATTTTAGGGCATATGGTAATGTACAGTAGATTGCACCTCCCTATAGTCCTTCGATAGTTTCAGAACTGAGTAAGAAGTGATTGACATGCATAATTCCTTAAGTATCGGAAGTGCAGACGTTGCGGAATTGCCCGATCGGAAAATGAACCATCGGTGAATTCCGTAACTTCTTGCTAGGAAATTTCCTGTATTCTCCTGACGGCAAGGTTTTTAAGTTCGCACTCTTATCGCTCAGTCTTCTGTCGTGCTTAAGCAGGTCACATCTGACTTCCAATTCATATCTATAAGTTGGGATATTGCCATTTGCAAAGAAATGGGAAACCCCAAAGGTAAAACCAAAAACGCAGCAAGAGTCAGAGGACGAAGAAAATAGCCAATAACAATCAGCAATTAGGATAGGACAAGCAATAAGTAATTGCAAGAAGATCAAGATGCGGCAATTAACGCCACAAAGTCAGGCAGGATGGACTTGCGCGGGACTCCAAACTGTATGGAGTGCCAGGAACAACCATAAATGATAAAAGAGGAGGGTTGGCAAATTATGTTTCAACATTGGAAATTGAGAGTATTATAATTTCACTGTCTTGAAAAATATAATAATATCGCCAGGATAATTCATGGCATATGTTAGAGGTCTTTCCCCTTTTAAACACGTCTTGAGGCCCCCACTTTCCATCGCCGAAAAAAAAAAACAAGAGAATACAGAAAAGTCGCCCTTTACTTGTTATGGGGAATCTTGGAGACGGCCTTTTTCGCTTCGTTAGATTGAGATTTTTTGTACTTCATACCTGAACTCCTGGTAAATCTGAACATGGGAAGAACTATTATCCATCATTGCCAGAATTAAGGGCCTGAAAACTAATAACTTCGCCCTTGAAGGGCGAGGGGGCATGGAAGAAGTAAGGGTTGCAAAATTCCTAGAATAGTGCTGCGGCTTTAGCAGAAGGGATGCGGAATTAGCCGAATGCTAATCAGGAAGGATAATCACGACAAAATCTAACCCTGGAAATTCTGAGATAAATCCTTCTGTGCTTCGATTCATCCGATTCGCCTTTTCCTCGAAGGTATATGGTCCTGTGCACTAAGACGCTGTCAGCTCCAGTGAAACAAGGGAACAAATAGTTGAGATCCAAAGTCGTTGCGGAATTCATCGATTCGTCCTACCTGAGCTGTCGGACCTAACTTTAAAGATGCAATGGACTCTTCCAACACTATGCTGACGGTTATTAAACGGCTAAACTCAACCAACAATGACGTTGGCACGCTGCCTCTGCACGCAGGGAAAAAATCTAAAAGTCGTGATTTCAGGAGAAATTAAACTCATCACTAAGGTTTCCATAACAGCTAATATAGTACTATTAATAATTACGAAGTCACTTCATGGGCTATAGATGTACGGCACTCTAGCATGAAAGCTGAGCAACAGAATTCAATGAAACTTGGGGAATGGTATTTGAACGGTGGGAGGAAATTTAACATGAAAACCACATGCCTCGCAGAGGGCGCTGCTGATGAGACGTATTTGTGTACATAGCAAGTGCAGCTATTGATGGGCATGAACAAGGCAGCTGTGAAGCACTAAGCCTGTCATATCGCCCCTGCATTGAATACACTCGAGGAAAAACATTGCACAAGTACTATTTGATACTTCGTTACATTTACCGACAACTCGAGAATTGATTCACCTTACGGAAAATTTATTGTAAGCCCCATCCATTTACTTCCCATCCTGCTGTTTACAAGTGACGCCACATCAACAGCTTTTCAAGTAATTTTCTTTCCAAGTAATTTTTTGCTGTGCAACGGTTTCTCCCGATATTGTGACAATATCCCCCCCCAAGTTTCGCCTAGCTGCGATGCAATTTTTATGCTCGAGTGCCGTACACCCACCATGCATTTCCCAGTCGCTCCGATCGCATTCTAAACTCAAGGTCGCTTGGTTTACAATGCTTGTCATTTGAGAAAATAATGTGGACTAGAAACTGGAAAATCCTATTTTGATGGGTTGGGGAGAGACGCAAAAAGAGAAAGGGGAAGGGGGGAGAGTTGTTTATTCGGGGTCGACTCTTGATAATCTCCAAGTGATTTCATTTTTAGGGTCACGTTTACCTTACGGAGAACGGGAAGTGGTGCCACTTTCGAGGGCAAAGACCATGAAAAGTGGAAAAAAAAAACAGCCTAACGGGTAGCTATAGATAAGGGCAAATGAAACGCTTTCTTCCTCTTCGCTACATAACAAGGCAGAACTCAACGGTTTCTCCCGATATTGCGACAATATCCCCCCCCCCCCCAAGTTTCGCCGAGCTGCGATACAGTTTTTATGCTCGAGTGCCGTACACCCACCATGCTACTTTATAATCACCCTGTATATTACTGAACCTTATTTCAATGGCTGTACAATGTCGACAAAATAATCCCCAGGGCATAACGGAGAAAAAACTTTCAAGGAGTCAGTATCATTCGGATTCACTCCACAATCTTCTGAGGAAATAGCGGAAAACAGTGGTACCTGTAAAGTCATTTTCGCACTATGTGATTCGTATATTGGTCAATAACAGCTTTCCCACAAGACTGTTTTCCGTATTGTTCAATACGGTAAATACACTATCGTTAATTCAGTATGTCTAATATTGACCGCTGAGTATTGACGTAACATTCCTTCCGCAACAGGTATTACTTTTGCTTGGGTTCGTATCACGAGAGAATACGTTGACCTCAACGAGATGCGTTGGGCAAAGAGACAAAACCGCAGGAAAAGTCGCTAGCATTTTCTCACGTCTTACGCAAGCTCAGATACCCATGGGGAACGCTTTCATTACGATGCCGGGCTCTCTTGTTTCCAATAATAAGCAAACAATGGATTTGGGACAGAGATCTAAGTGCGATTTTCTGTTATGTGTCAGTCGCTACTCCATTATCCCGTCTGCCAAGCCATAGAGTCTCAATTCTTTTCGCACAACCACGAAGAGCATGATGGAAAGTGCAGGAGAAGACAAAAGTAAAAGGGCAGGGGGGGGGGGGGGGGGAGAGGCTATGGGGAAATGGAGGCGAATTTTATCTAATAGTCGTATTCCCAAGGTGCACCTGGGCTACCGACTCGGATTCATGGGCGTATGACGGACGTATAGCGCATGAAAGGGAGAAAGTGTAGCGGTTTGGATATCCGATCTTTCGTCTCGGTCTGAGGAATCCTGTTTCATTTCGTCACATTCCAAGCTCGAAAGACTTCAGCGCCAACCACATCAATCGTGTCGGCAGCTTTGGATGGCATATTGTTCGCCATTTGGACCCGCTGAACGTTTAAAATGAACCTCGCGCGCACCATCTTATTGAAACATCACGCCGTACTGGCATCATTTGAGGGATGGAGGTTGAAACTCTTCCTGGCAGGAAGCCGAGTATGGCTAATGCTGATAAGCAGAAAAATAGGGAGAGATACCTGGAAAGCTCTAGGTACGCATACGAGAGGTAGAGCGCCCGTTTCTCAGGTAACCCTCGGTTTTCAAGTGTTGTTCAGGAACTCAAAACCGAATTGACTTAGGGGGCTGCCAAAGCGAAAGATAGTCTCTCAAAGATAGTTTCAATGGACACAGATGTCATCATCGTTAGATCTGCCGCCAAACTTATGAAACACCCCGTAATAAGTTTTTCCCCCGAGTTACCCACAACGGATCGATGGGATCCAGGATGAAAGGGCCATCAATGTACCTAATCGTTATTATGGAGGAGGAACCCTCAAGGTTACACACACGCAGCCATCGAGCCAGTCGGGGCAACACAAAAGGCCGTCGAGTAGGAAGACGATAAGAGGCTCGGAATTTCCCAGCCGCTCCGATCGCATTCTAAACTCAAGGTCGCTTGGTTTACAATGCTTGTCATTTGAGAAAACAATGGGGACTCGAAACTGGAAAATCCTAGTCTGATGGGTTGGGGAGAAACGGAAAAAGAGAAGGGGGGGGGGGAGAGTTGTTTATTCGGGGTCGACTCCTGATAAGTGATTTCATTTCTAGGGTCACGTTTACCTTACGGAGAACGGGAAGTGGTGCCACTTTCGAGGGCAAAGACCATGAAAAGTGAAAAAAAAAAAGCCTAACGGGTAGCTATAGATAAGGGCAAATGAAACGCTTTCTTCCCCTTCGCTATATAATAATGCAGAACTTCACGAGTCTCCTATTTCCCCCACCTTAGTCACATCCACGAATCAATGAATCGATTGCGTGATTGGGGGGGATAGGGAAAATCCGTACATCTATATATACCTCCCTCCCCGCCGTTCCAAATCCGACGTCATGACAAATGCAAGAAGAGGGAACAAGGCAGATGAAGGCAGAGTCACGACCAGACCTGTCCCTCGCAATAACCAGCTCTGGATCCCGTCAAGGGCACATGGGGGAGGCAAACAAGGAAACTGTATATCACACAAAACACAGGATTCGAACCGGCTTTTTCCTCCATTCACTCCTTCCTCATTCTTTTCTCCCGTCAGTGAAGTACATCATGTCGAGTGCATAATTTCTTGAAACGAAGGGCAGCCTCACTCCTAGGCCGAAAGATGCTAAGGCCAGCGGCTGAAACTTCATTTAGGCGAGTTAAACAAAAATTTTTGCGAAAAGAGTTTTTTTTTTTCTCTCCATTGGAATCAAGAAGAACTAGTATGTAGTAGTTACTAGTTACTTGTAATCACATATATACATCATGGATATGATGCTACTTTCTAGTAAATTATAACTTGGTTGATTCTGGGAACGGTAAGTGGTGAATTAACTTAGAGATGTCATTTGTGTAAACTTCATGGGATTACTTATCAAGTTATCTTTTTAATGTTCTAACAACAGCCTTTCCTAAGGCCAACATTTGTAGTAACATCATGGTTATGTCCCTCCGAAAAAAAATTCAGTTTGTACATCTGGAAACAATATTCTTGGCCTGTATCACCCAATTAACACAGCCCTACCTATGACATTGCACCTTTCCACCAACATACTTCATCCAAACTAACTTGTTCTGGAGTTAGGTCCTAGAATGGCAGGACTTTTACTCAGTAACATTGTTGATGCTACACTCAGACTCAACCGACCTGTTTTTGTGATAGAGTAAATGAAAAAATTTCAAAAGTAATTTACTTATTGAACTGAAGATATGAACACTGACTGCTGACTGTTTTTTCATCTAATGATAGATGCACATAGAATAAATTTTAATTCATGGTTCAGGAATCAAAGAGAAAGTACCAGGAAATCCCATAAACCTAGTGGAACTCCCATCAGAGATATCACAAGAGGACAAGGGAAGGCAAGCTCAATCATTGCTGCTGAAACTTCAAGGTTCTGATTGACTCATAACTTATTTTAAAGCAGTAATATTCAGTACACTTTATTTCTTTCCAACTACTAAGAAAAAAGAATATTTAAAGGTAAAAGCATACTGGAACTGTTTACAAAAAACCAGTTTGAATACCATTACAGAATGACTTTTTGAGCTATAATTGGGATTTATCTCTAATCATGTTTTTTTTTCACATATCAGTTTACTAAATGGTGACGATTTTGAACAATGGCAGAAAAGCCTATAGAAGGGCTACATTGATAAAGCTTGACAAGAAGATATGACTGATATGTACTGAGTAAATGAAAAATTGTGTGACACAAGGAACATCAAAGATTCATATGAAGATGAACATGTACTCACGTCAAGAGAATTTGCACCTTCTCCTTGCCCCATACTTGCAGGAGAGCAGGCTTCGTCGGAATGTGGAGACACGTAGTCGTTATCTGCACTAGTCAAACCCAATTCTTCACCATATGAATTATGCACATACTGCCATAGTTTCTGGCTGCTCATAGGCTGTAAACCAGAATAACAACTTACTGATAAATATAAGATAAATATAAGGAGGTTGGTCCAACTGTCTCAAAGTTCACAAACCTGATCAAGGAGGGCATTTTGCCAGACTCGAAAGAGCATCAAATAAGTCTTCTCCCGAGCTCCAAACGACGTGAAGAAATATTTCTCATTATCAGTACAAACTTGGATGGCATTTGGAATGAACCGTGCAGTTCTCTCTTTAGTGATGGCTCTCACATCCTTGCATTGGATGGAAACCTGCACAAATAAAATATGAAAATGTTGACTCAGTAGAATTAGAAACTGGAACAGGGCAGGTCAAAATAAACAAAACTATCATTTTTAGTGAATTGTCAATTGGATTGTAGGCAGTCGATTCATATGAAATTTGATAGGCACATAAGATGAGTCAATTAGGGTTTGTGTGCCAAGTTTCAAATCAAAATTCAAAAGCTGTGAAATTGGCATTTAATTTACTTTTCATCACCAAAAATGTAAGTGTTCATTTTTTTGTTCAATTAAAAATTTCTCACAACTGACAAAAACAACCAAGCAAACAAACAGGAAAAAAAGCACAAATGCCAAATACGAAAGCACACAATTTGGTTTAGGTTGGTTCATTTAAACTGAAAAGGTGCTCAATGTGCCGTCTATTCTGCTGAACACAAGCCTCTTGTCTGGGACACCACAGATCAAGGGCTCAGTCAATAAATCTTTGAGGCAGTGCCTCCCAATCTACCTCTATAGCATCATGCAGGGATGGAAGGTCATGAATTTGGTCCTCCCTTTCATCCTGGCCTGAAGTTCATGTCACTATTTTTGACAGCCCCTTATTTTTAGGCTCATCAGAAAATAACTACAGCTCCTATAATTTTAAAGCCAGAAGGCTTAAATTCGCATAAAAACTCCAATTATGTCAATCTTATAGGCTTACCAAATTTAATCAGAATTGGCAAACTACAATGAGATTGATGACTTGCAAAAAATAACAGCTTTGTTTTTTTTTTTTTTTAGCCCAGCCTGTATTAGGGTTAAACCCTTAACTGGTGAGCTTAGAGATACAAAAGGAAGTCAGCCTGAGAATTTTCTGGGTCTGTCAGTGAAGGGGTTAAAGATTCATGCTATGCTGAGGGTGACAGTGGTGGTTGTGTAGTAGCTGGGTGGGAGGAAAAGGAGATTCCTCAAGATCATTCCAATATTTATTTTAGCTGTATCAGTAAACAAGGAAACTGGTATTGATTAGCATATTGACCACCACAGCCATATTGGCCTGGTGACTTTCCTTGGTCAAAGTAATTTTTAAATCCATAAAAGAAGAAGCACAAGGTGCACCGGTGCATCTCATGGTGCAGGAAAAGGGACTTAGTGAGGCATATCAATGTGCCTAATGGCAGTCAATGTGTTAAACACCACATTGCCAAAAGTGAAGGCCCATCTGTACAAAGGTTGACATAGTGAAATGTTACTGTGGGACTGAGTAACCACATGCCTCACTAACTTACTTAACAGCAAAACAGCAGGTATATATGGCATGTCCATGGTCTTGAACATTGGTCAACAGCACAATGACTGTATGATGGGAGTACACTACCTTTGAAGGGGGCACATTAATTTGGTAGCAATTGGCAGAAAGTTCAGTCTAGCTATTATTACTTTTTGCCCTGCCCTACAGTGCAGTACATATTGTCATGGCACAATGGTAGACATGCCAGTAATATTTCCCTGCTGGGATGGGTTCAGGTTGTTGTTCATACCTGGGAGAGGGGTAACACCTAACAGGCAGGTAAGGCAATTGCAATGTACAGTATGTTCAAAGATGGATCTTGACTTTTGACAAGATAATGGATATATATACATATATATAGACACCATGGAATTATGAACGACCCCATCCTTCCCAACAGATAGCCCATTAAAAACACAAAGGCCAATCTTTAAGGGAGAGATCTGATCTCTACTCAAAAGTCATGAAGACAATGGAATGATGGTAATGAAACATGGCACCAATGCACCACCACCATGAAGGTAGGATCACTCAGATTTGTTCAAGGTTATGAGACTCTTCTATGGATTCAAACTGTCACATGATAGATAAGGGAGCAAATGTTTCACCTGCTTATCTCCTCAAGCCACATCGCTCTTTCATAAACTACTTCAGCACAGATAGTGATACTCATGAAATTCATGTCAGCTCATCATGAGGTTAAGTTATGGAAGTTTCAGGTAGCAAAACCTGCCAAATTCAGTTTAAATATAATAAATGAGGAATTTCTGCATAAATCCAATCTTTAATTGCATTTGCACAAGTCTGAATTTTAACATTTTAGAGACAGGAGAGAAAATGAATTGCATGTTGTTGCAGCCTCTGAGAAAGTCAATCATGAAAAGAAAAGAGCCTGTATCATCTTCTGAATGCAGTATTGTTTTGTAGAAAATGCATCCTTCATAAGAAAGACAAAAATGTAACATGGACTACTGGAAAAGTGGAGTAGGGAGGATACTAATCAGATGCAAAATTGAACAAAAAGAAAAGCAGCTCTACTCACCAGTGTTTCCCAGCGGAAAATATTGGCATAGAAGCATATGTAGTTTTGTGAAATGTACAGCCGTCCTTGGATCAGGATCTCCCGCTGCAGTGCACACGAGTAATCTGAGAGGATACAAAATCATATAATTCTTTGCAGTATTGACTCATTTTGAGTGTCTGCGACAGAACCAAAGTCAAAGGTCCAAGCATATATATTTAAAGAACAGCATGATTACCATAGAAAGCATTACATGATCATTGTCTTACTGGTACTATGATACTGTCACCAAAAAAAACGTCATATCTCGCTGAGGCCAGATAAGCATTTACTGGTCTTCTATTATGTGACTATGTCTACTTCCTGGTTTTACTAGATCACATGGTGTTGACTGACATAGTCACACGGGAATAGAGTCATGTGATGTTTACTGAGAAAAACCCACGTGAGGAAAGAATACACAGGGGGGGGATGGTCTGAACAGGCATACCGACTAGAAGACGTTCATCTTGAGGGAGACTAAAGATTCGTTGGAAATCATCACACTTGGTCTTGTAGTTGGCAATGAAGGGGTTGTACCAAGTGGACTTCTTCTTGGTCTTCTCACTGCTGCTGGATTGCCGACTGTCCGATCGCTTCACACTTGAGGTTTCATCATTAAGCTGGCTCTCACTTCTCTTTTTATGAAGGCCCTCTTCACTCAAAATCTGACTTGAATCTGTCACACCTCCCTGTAAAGATATAAATGAGATCCTGGTTTACAATAGGGATAGAATTTTGGATAGCAATGGATATTCTTCTGGGCTTCCTTCATCACCCAATAAGAAATATGTTCATTCATACAGTTTGCTGAGTGAATCATGCCATTGGTACCAGTGCTGAATCTGCATGAAAGTCTTGAGCTGATGATGAGGGATGCATGATGCATCTCAGGAGCAATATGATTTGCTACAATTATGAGATAATGAAACCTTTTGCAAACTTCAATAACGGGTCAGGGTCACAATGACACAGGGTTTGAGGAGTCTGAAAACTTTAAAAATACATAACTGAAAGGGTGCCCATTACACAAGATGCTTTGCAGTTCACATACAAGCCACTTATACTTAAGCCAGCATGGTTTGCATTAGATCTATAATATATAAAATGTGTGTCTCTTTATAAATAGCTGCTTAAACCTTGATTATTATAATAGCGGTTAAGGCTTTAATTAAGCAGTAAGTTAATCTAAAATCTACAAATTGTTCTTCGAATCACGCATTATGAAGATAATGTATTCCTCTTAGGGCTGTTGAACAATTAGATTTCCTGTAAACAGCCGATGCTCATATAACCGGATCCTATATTTTGTTGCTGTCGCTGAAAATTATCACCAGAGCATGCCCTTGATGGTATAGAGCGCAAAAGATTGCGTGACCTTGGATCAGTGTCCGAGTCTCGGCGTTTTTCCCCTCCCCTACTCTCCCTCTACCCCAGGCCATATTTTTCTCTGAAGAATCTTAACTCATTCCAAGCTCCCTGTGGCGTAAACGACAGCCAACCATTCCCATGAAACGTAAATGTTCTCGGCAAAAACTCCCCACGACTGTAGCGCGAGAGGGGAGCGGGGGAATAAAAAAAAAAGAAAAGAAAAAGAAGTGGGATTTTCGTCGTCGCCTTCCAAGGGCACCAGCTGCAGACGTCCGCCTCACTCCCCTACTTCACACAAACACACTTCTCCAGTTATTTTACTTCGGTTCTCTCCTTCAATAACCAATCCTTCATGATTCAACCCGGAAGCTCTGATTCGGCTTTCTTGTCCCCCCCCCCCCCATCTCCCATGTATCGAAATCTTGAATCAGCAATATAAAATTATTGATGCATTGATCACAGATGCACATTAAGCGTCGTCAAAGCAAAAAAAAAAAAAAAAGCTCTGCTTTATAATTAAGATAATTTAACTACCATTCTAAAAACTCGCTACTTACAGTTGAATAACTGCTTTTGGAGTTGTAAAATCTACATACATTATTTCTAAAATACGGGCATGTAAATATAGCCATAATTTCAGCATATGACGCACAGAAGTTGTAATAATGTCTACCCTGATACCAACGAGGGAACCACCTCTCAGAATATCCATCGGAAGATTTCCCATAAAATTATTTCAAGATCATCACACTCAACGCGAGGACACAAATTTCTATCAAGAGACACGACTGCCCAATCCACCCTAGAGAAAGGTGCAAATGCTGCGGCCAAATTCCTTACGGACCCCAAGGTAGTGATTGCAGGGTGAGAGGATGCAGCACATGGCTCTTCATCTCCCCTCTCAGTCCAATTAAGTCCCTTCCGATACCGACATTGTGATGACATTGACATCGTGGCTTTAAATTCAAAGCCGTGGGGGGGGGGGGGCACTATCAGAACCAGGCTTTCATTCAGCCTCATTCATCAGAAAGTGATTCCTGAAATAATGAGCTGCAAGGGTCATAGGGAATAGATATCAGATATTTTGCGGTGATACATTTATTTTTAAAATTTACGGTGACTGAAATGGCAATGAGGAATATAATTTACGCCTTGTAATTTTTTTGTCGTTGAATAGAATGAAGAATAGACACAAATCAAACACAGAAACCAAGTTTTGCTAGCTGCCTTTCTCTTCATGCTAATTCGCTTGGCATAACTCTCATGACTGAATACAGTTCAAAGGAAACAAAAAGTGTGGTAACACGTCATACATGACTAAATGCTGTCATAAACGCGACAGTATGACAAGAACGATGAGTTCCACATGACAAGTACCCATCATTACTTTAAACTAAATCCTGTTTTTTGGTTTAGATTCAAATTCTATAGGAATAAATATGCAGAGAGAGTATCTCCAAGGCCATTCTGGACAGTTAAAAATAAATAAATAAATAAATAACAATGACAATTTAAAAAATCAAAATTAAAAACTTGAAATGAAGAAAATTGCATGTGGTTTATGCCACTTACAAATTTGACCCTTCGAATGCATATGCAGTGACTTAAATCAGGTGAACTAGCTGACGAATAGCAGGTGGTCATAAGGGCACTCATGGCAGTGACTACCAGCTACACATCAAGTCATCCTGAGTCAAGCACAAAAACAATAGGAAGAGCTACATCTTCACTACAAGAACACAAGGTACATACTGAACGAATTGTGGAAGGCAAAGAGGCTATGGACAAACTACTGTGAGAAAGGGCTTAGTGGACACTATTGATGAGCAGCGTTACTATGGAGACCAATGGAAACACCACACGTGCTGCAACCAAACCAGACAAAAAATTCTTATGGATGATGATGTCTCATATTGCAGCCCGAAACCTCATACTTCAGTCTCTTTAGTATGAATGACCCTCTACTGGCATGGGAATACCTGAACAGCATCTAGCAAGGATGGATGCATCTCATATTGAATCTTGACATGACAATGGAGCCACATGCCACAACATAGCCAGCAAAACATAATATACCGGGTGAGACAAAAAAAAACCGCCGCTCTTCGAGATTCATTGGAGTTCATGAGAAAAAAGATAGCATGATAAATTTTTTTTGCAACGACTTCAACGTATTCTTGAAACGTCCTAAAATTCTTGTTAGTTTTTCTCAAACCGTTTTAGCAAAGGAGCGAAAACGCGAAGGCGACTTGAATTTTATTTTTTTTCTCGAGGAAACGTATCAGCGGAAGAGCAGTTGATAGGCGTGGAGCGCACGAATCCCGGGGCCAGAGCTCCTCCATCTCCCCATGAAAATGCTGCTCTTTGCGAAAGGATGGGGTGGGCGGAAATTTGCAAGAATTTTCAGATAAAGGATGAAAGAAATGTGGAAGAAGTCATTATTTCTCAAGATGATAATCCTGGGATGCAAAATTATTATATGCAAATTGCCAGACGTAAGGATGAGTCAGAGATTTGCTTAGCGAGTTCTGAAGTGCAGGGGGAAAAATCCTGAGAATAAACGTCATTCCGGGTGGGTCTTCCCGTCAGCGCCCAGGTGCGAGTGCAAAAATAAAATTCCAGTTGCTTTCGTAAAATCACTCTTGTGCCAAACGGGCTGGAGATAACAAGCCGAAAATTTTTGAAAGCTCAAAGAATGCGTAGAGGTATGTATGAAAGGAATTTCACAGTTTTAGCTGCTGTTTCAGCGGTGCCACAATATTTCAAAGAGCGGCGCGTTTTTTTTTGTTGTTGGCTAACCTGGTATTTTCCTTCCTTGCAGCCCACAGAGATGTGATCCTGTTTCAGCCTTGCTCATACTTGAATGACAGGGATGAAACAGGATCCAATTATTTAAAGAGGGTGGGACAAATGAAATACCAGGTCAGTTCTGGTTACACTCTGGTCTCTGGTCTTTCCCTGTCATTTTGCCATGGTATTTGCTTCAGCTCACAGCTTTTGAATTTTTTTGTTGCTTCAGTTACTAGTTATAACCGTTTCTCTTTGTTCTGAAAATTCAAGCAAATAAAACCTATTTCCTGGAGCGAGTAACCAGAGTTGTAAGAAAGGAAGCATCATGAAAATTGCCTTTTAAGGTAGATTGCTCCATATTAAAAGGGCAAACAATGAATCTACACGATGTGTGTTCTACACACTCGCACAAACATGCACACAGCCTAAAAGTCATTTTTGACTTTGGGTTTGAGGAGTACGGACCATGAACAGTTTGGTACATTATCATTGTCATCAAAATCAGCTTCTCATAGAATGACTTTGAATAATGAGAGAAAATGCTCTGAAAATTTACTTAAAGTGGGAAATATTTTTATTATCAAAAAATAAAAATAAAACGTTTGATAAGTATAGAGGAATGAAGACAACTGGAATGGGTAGTCATATACAATTACCTTCAGTTTCTTTTTGGCTTGCTTGTTCATGTTGACAACAGTTACAGTTTCATCTCCAGTTTGAAATGCTTCTGGCATTCAGTTTCATTCCAGTTTCAAACTCTAGTTTAAAATAATTGACTAGTATTGTCAAAATGGAAATGTGGAGCAAGGAACACTGAAATGAATGAGAACTGCAGGCAAAAAAAAAAATCCACAGGAAAATCAAATAATTTAGTTCATAAGTTTCCATGATTTATTTGCTATTAACATTAAAGAGATGTGACAAACCCCTGATTGACTAGCACAGACCCCCTTGACTGAATTATGAAGGAATGGAAGGAAAATATGGTATAGACTGCTTTCTATAAGAGGCATCCCCCCAAGTGGAGAGGAAGGCCTCAGCCCTTATTTAATTGCTGACCTAAAAAGAAATTACTTTCTGGGATACACCTCCTGAACCCATTATTAATAATTAAACACTCCTCTTTTCTCCCCATACAGACAAAAGCCTCTTCATTGACCAAACAAGTGCAAGTGTGAGCAAGTGAAAATCATTCTGTGCAGGACTTGAGCTATTAATCACATTTTTTCGATACAAACAAATGCAAGATGTAGTGTAACAGGATCACACAGAGGAAACAAATTTCCAAGTGAGGGAAATCTCTTCTGCCTTTGGATGAAGCTTCCAAATACCTTTAACATGGAACCAAACCTACTACAATTTGCAATTAAAGTAGAATATACTCATAGTATGACACTATATCTTTATAGCTGTAAGAAAAACATATCCTCTCCACCAAAAAAATATAATTACTACCTAAGTGAGAAAAGATATGCTCCACAACTCACATTTTTTTTAAGGAAGGGAAAGCTTGGGCTTTGCAAAATCAAATTTCCCCATTGATGAGGAATCCTGAAATTGATTTGGTGCAATGAACTTATGATGTAAAAATTTTCCAACTCTAAAACCTTTTCTTTCCCCATGAACCAGCCTGGAATCAAAAGCATAAAAAAATAATGCAATTGTGTGACATGCAAAAAACAATAATAATTAAAAATTTGGAAATTACATTTTCAATATATTGCTCTGGGCATAGATATTTCCTTCATTATTCCTTATGGGTTTCCTTACCTCTTCAAGCTTCCTTTCCAAACTTGGCTGGCTCATCCTTCAATGTTGAGTGATTATTTTGAAGGCTTCATGGATGCATTGGCTAACAGTTCACCACAAACTATGCATTCTGGTTTCATATGTTGATACTGAAACCACAGAGGCTATGAATAATTATGCTTCTGGATCAGTGCTAGTTTTGAATTTTTTGCTGGAGGATAGCAGACTTCTGTCCCAATGACTCCACAAGGATGCTGCCATTAGTTCCAGTGCTTGCACTCAATTTAATCAGGAAACAATCTGATCCACCAGCATTACAATATTAAACCTAAATAAGTAGCTACAGAAAATTATGGATGATACAAATTTTGTAAACCTCCCCCTCCAAAAAAATAGAGAAGGAAATATATCAGTTGGTAGCAGAAAAACAAAATCGAGAAAATAAACTTTAGCTTCTGCCCACAAAAAAACAGTGCCACCCCCACCCACAGCAACAAGGAACTGCTGAGAATGCTAGAAAGAAAACAACGACTGGATATGAATGCTAGGGGGAGCTATAGTGATAAAAAAAAATACATTTTACTGCTATATGCCCTTTCTTGGACCTGTTTGTCAAGAAATCCCTGTACTGCTTCTAATCTGGATTATGTAGTAGATTAGATCTTTCTTGGAAAGTTTAGCTCATGTAATACTTTCCTGTGGTTCAGTTGGGCGCTTATGATTCATCCCTTGTCTTCTCTAACCCCTCTCTAATTTTCTATAAATTTTACTTTTAGTTCTCTTCCTTCTCTTGCAACCCACCTGGAAGACCATTGTGACCCACTGATTGAGAACCACTGGACTAGAGTAATAAAAACTTACATGTAAAACTACTTTTTTGGCAAACAAACCAATGCCTTTCCTTCAAAATGTTTCTGAATTCCTCCAATTCTGGAACATGCATTATCACTCTCATTGGTACTGGTAGCTTAGGCAGGTGGACTTTACTTTGTAGCAATTATGGTCATTAATCTGATTTTCCAGCAAGTAAATGAGGTTTCATTGTCAGAAACCTTCTTTCATTCTGACAATGACAAGGTCTTTTCATAAGCTATATATGAATCAGAGGTCAGCATTTGCACACAGTATGAGAAGTGGTTCATTTTTTTGCTGCTGATATCACTTCAACATTACCAGCATTGTTCTGGTTCAATAAGTCAGATATTTTCAGATCATATGTTTAAAAAAGTTCTAGAAAGGTTTGCTTTAATTTTTCCTCAAAATTAATGATTTGTTTGGAAGTTTTTATGTCAATTATACATGCCAAGTTGGATAGGGATTACTTTCAGTCATTTTGTTTCATGGTCAACATACTTCAAGAAAATGGTATGATGACATCCTCCAAGATGTCACCCCCCACACTGACATCTTCAGTGTGATGTCAGAGTGGGAAATGGGAGAAGACATCCCCCATTCTGGCATCTGAGTGTTCATATAGGAAAGAGAATGAACCAAAGAAGGGAAGAAGAGCAGGGAATATAACAAATTACAATTTTTTTTTTTTATCCTCAGGATGACATAGATACTGATTTTATCATGAGCAAGGTAACTTCTGCATAATGGTAAGAAAAACGAAATTTGTAATTTTGGTCAATGTTGAAACTAAAACAAGAGGCAACAAAAATTAGGACAGCAAGATAAAATTTTTGGCAACAGATAAATATAAACTGATTCCTTGCTCTAATGACTGCAGAAGAGTATAAAAATGAAAAATCCTAAGAGAAATCAAATTTATGCATTACTTCCCCATAGTTCAAAACAACTTTGTTACACATCATGTCAGGCTAATATTTTGCCTTCCTTAAATCATAAATTGGGCTAATATATATGAATGTTATTTATTTCTCCAGTGCTGGTCAAAGAGCCACATACAACTTCTGCTTCAGGTTCTATGCTCATTTGAACAAAATTAGTAAGTTTTGCTTGGGTGCAAGTTCTATTTCAAGAAAATCAAGCGTTTCAGCTCACTTTCTTGTGCACTTCTATTAGATTCTTTGTTAAAGAAATCTTAAACAATGGCTATATATCATTATATCTTGAATCTCCCAAATTGGATCCATGACAGTACAGTAGAAACACCACTTATCATGATCACTGGTTACTGCTACCAGTAGGATAATTTAGTCATATCTTGAAAGCAGAAACCAATACACAGTGGTGTCTGCATATTGTTATCAGCTGCCCAATGCTATCAAATTTCCTTGCACTGTGGTCACAAATAATCGTGTCTACTGTATATGTGACAATATATAAGCAGGGTGTCACAAGCCCCATTGACTTTTTGCCTAAATATCTCCACTCTTGGATGGGGTATTTTCATGAAACTTACACCTGACAGAGACTGTCTTCCCAAAAGAATGTTTAAATTTCATCAGAATATAATTGCCAGAGCAAGGTTAAAGGCAATTACTTAAAAGAAATCATTAATTGGGAATGGACAGAGGATTCTTATCCTTCCCAAGTGACTAGATTCTGCTTTTCACGTCCTCAAAAAGAAGGAAAAATCTGAAGAAACTTGTAACAAACTATGTTGTGATATATTCACCAAAACCTGGAGTAAAAAAATTATCAAAAGGGGTAATTAACTTGTCAAGCAACAAGTCATATAAAGCAGGGTTGACAGCCAAATAGTTGATAAGTGGCCAGAGGAAGGAGTATCCAAGGATTTACTTTGCTGCCTATTGTCTACTTTGGAGATTTCCCTGGTGGGTGAAGCAAGAAGTAATAAATGCATACTTTTTTTTTTTCACTGAAACAATTACTTAGGTCTGGTAGAGATGCTATCTATTACTTTCCAGAAGATCATCCAACGATGTGTGAACCTATGGATCATGCATGAAGAACTCTGAAGCTCTCTTGCCCTAAATAGGTCAAGAATTGCTAACAACCATAGAGGGAAGCAAAAATAACAATGCATTATATACAGTAATGCTTAGTATAGGCCCACTTGAGTTGGTCAAACAGTTGTCTGCCATGAGGACCTTCTCCCATGATCCAAGAAACATCACTATCACAGAGATTTGCTAGTCACTTCATTCATGAAGTGCCCTTGGTAAATGATGAACCTCAGGTGTAACCCTTTCCACTCAGTTTTTCTGAAATGTTACAACCAATGGTGAGCCCAGCTTGACTAATGAGTGGAAAGGATTAAAGACTTCCTTAGGCAAAGGAATGGATTGCACTTCAAGCATGGGACATTCATTCGCTATTGTAACAGTACACTGCTGCTATACCTCATCTAGAGTGGCAAGATCAAATGTTACCTGGGCAGCATCAGATTCTCCAAAGACAGAGTCTCCATGTCTTTGTTCTGATGAGGAAGTTGATGGTGCAGGGCTGATGGACCGACCCTTCTCGAAGGAATCATGCTTGGAGTACCTCCCATTTACATTCAGCATGGTATCAGAACTGAAGATAGGTGTCTTCAATTGTTCCCTCTGTTTTGGAGACAGAGGATACCCAGCAGGTGGTGTCTGCCAACCATCATGTCTATGTGGAAGAAAAAAAAAAAATACAATCCTCAAGTCACTCACTTATTTTGGACTTATTCTCCTATTTGGAACTCACAGACTTTTCGGACTCACTTATTTGCAAAAATAAAGTCATTCTTAAGATGGATAAGGAGAGAAGGGGATCCTTGAGAGAGACCATGGACAACATTATAATCTACACATTCTGATACTAGTGGAATGAAAACCATTAACCCTATCACTACTTAAGTTTTCACAAGGATTCATACCTCAAAAAACCCTGATTTCCATTTTATAAGCTTCAGCTGGCTACTATAGTACTGCTCACATTGTAACTCACTTCTGATATGTCTTTAGGCTTTCTTGCAGCTTGTTTCCAATACCTAGAAGTTTTTAATTTGTCTTACAACAGCCCTTGCACCTGGTTTCCTATTATAAGCATTTAATAACAATATTATTTAGTGTAATGGGAAAACATGGTAACTCTATCTCGGCACTCATGCAAGGCTTTCTAACGTCTAACATGAGTGACAACTTGTGAGTATTGAGAATAACATCAAGACTTTTTGGTGTGATGACAAGGTGTCCTCAAAGGCAGAGTTGAATACTTGCAATCATGAGTAAACTTCATCCTCAACTATAGTGAAGTGGTTAAAATGGCATGTCTGCTTCATATGAAGGACTACTGATCATTCTCTTAGGCTAGCTGAAACAACAAAAGTCCATGACACATGACTATTTCCATCAGAGGTTACACAACATTTCATCTCTTTCTTAAAGTGATATCATAGAGGTCACTTTGGTTGGAATACTTGTGATGCCATTGGGCTGGGCAATAACAGAAATACTTAACCTTGAGCTCAGTCTGAAAAAGGAAAAAGGAAACCTGACACCAGCACTTCTCTCAAAAGGACCCCTTCTCAATCAGCAATAATCAGCCACATACTCTCTGACATCACTTTCAGGATAAGTGAAAATTACCTCATCAATAAATTTCTCTATTGTGTATTTCTGAAAGTGCTATATCTTATTTAAGCAATAAAAATGAATGCAACTTACTGGAGATCATCCTCATCATCATCATCAACTTCAACTGAATGAGCCCTCACACTTGGGCTGAGATCACGTGCAGGTCCATCAGGAGCATCAACAGCTACCGAAGCACGTTTTGCCTTTTTTCTGTAAAAAAAAAAAATTGAGCAATGAAAAAAAAAAAGGAATAACAAGATAAACCAAAGCACTGCAAGCACCCACATCTTCAACTGTTTCTTCAACCGCTTTAAGCCAGATACCATTTTTGGATTCCAATAACGAGTCTCCATATGAATTTCCATTTGAATTTCAGAACTCGAAGGGAGATCAGGGTTGCTCTGAGTTCGCTCCATTCTCTAAGGCTGCAGGGACTAGGCCTACTATTTGTCAAAGATACTCTAGCCTCTTTATCTCTCTGCTATGGCAACCAGGCTCCTGACATTGACTGAGGCCGAGGCTCAGCTCTCCATCCACATGTTATCAAATCCTTGGTGGTATTTTTTCTCTATAACACTTATCTGTGTATTTGGGATATGACAGTTCATGATAAGGTAGGTCCTCAATATCATGAGGAACGATGACACCGGTGCCTCCTGACTGTTTCAATCCTGTATCAGGACATAATGTGCTTCAAGTGTGAGGACACTACCTCAGGTTTTCAATTCACCTTTCTGTGAAGCTATTGCCTTCATGCAATCAGTAGAAATGCTCACATGTGTGACTCTAAGGAATCAGTGAAGATTAAGTCCTAATAAACTACTTTGTCCAGATAGTTTTCTTAGTTTACATAGGAATGCAGGTTTTCATTACATTATTTAAATCAAAGATCATAGAATTGTCCATGTCTTGCACCCAGAAGAGTCATGGTATATGCTTTAATGCTACCATCTCAGGCTGACTGGCACTGAATAATATATATAAATGAATAATAAAATATAACATTTACATTTAGTTTTAGTGTTTAATTCACTGTACATGACCTTACTTCATAGGCACCTTAGAATAGCTGAATTCATGTTCAGACATTTCTGAGCATGTGAAAATTCAGGCATTGGAACTAATCATAATCACTTTGAAGCAGATGAAATTAGACAATAATCACTACTACAGCCAGTGAACATATCAGTACTTCTTTGCTTCACATATTTTCAAATTGATAATTCATCTGTTCAAGTGGACAGTATTTTTTACCTTAATTTGAATTGGGAGGGAGCTAAGTTGAACTGCAAAGGAAATGTATAATGAACACCTCACATTTCCTTGGAAATGGATATAAATTTAACATACTTCAACCTGTTTAGCGAAGGCAATGCATGTATGGTGACACATTCTTAGCTTCAGTGATCACAGCCCTACTCATCCTCAAATTTCAAAATTAGTATACTTTAAGTAAACACTAATTGAAATGCATTGTGTGCTTACAGCTAGTAAAAATTTGAGTTCTGCAACAATGAAAAAAGCTTGATCCTGCAGACACTGCCAAATGTAGAAAATGTGGCACTGTAAGGATTAATACAATAAATTCAGATGGATATAATGAAGCTTGGTTTCACTTTGTACTTCTTGAATTGACTTTATGAACAAATGAAATTTTCCATGAACCCAATGAACCTAGTCATTCAGTCAATCTGAAAATGTCAACTACATCTAGGAAAGTAAAAACTGAATTCACAAGCAAATGGTCAATGGCCTAATTATAAATCAATCAGCAAATTATGACTGCTGTTCAGCCTGATCACTAGAGGTGTCACATGTCTAATTACTGAACTGAAGAAGATATACTTACTTGGAATCGGGAGTATTTTGTGGAGATGCAGTTGAGACAGAAGAAAATGATCTGGACATCTCATCTTCATCTTCATTCAGATATTTTGACTGCTGGTCAAACATCATTTCTCCCATTTTTTAAATTTCAGCCTAACATTGAGCCTTTCATCTGACAAGAATGTGGAATCATAAATGCAAATATAAATGCAATTTAGTTCAGCTACAACAGAGATGACAAATTTTTCTCTCTGTTGTCACTCCAGGAAATGCATTTCTTGGTTTTGTACAGTCTTTCAGATAGCACATACTGGCCACCTTGCCATCCATGCCTATATTCTGGTGGGGAAGATCCCAGGTGTGAGTCCATCTTCAGGGAAAGCTCCATCACAATAGGTCAACATAGGCAACAGCCTAAACAGAGCCTTCATCATTAATCTGGAAGATATTGGGCTTCAAAATTAAGCTTGATTCACACCTCTGCAATCACTTCAAAGATAACTTTAGGATAGGCCTATTCTTGTGATCTTATCCAGGTAAATTAAATCAAGAGATTGGAGGGCATGAAGCATAGAGGGTTTTTCCTACAAAATAACAGGGAGCCAGTTCAAGTTGCATCTCAAACCTTAAGCCTCCACTCAAGTTGCTGATTGTTGTATTTGTTGGGTTGCAAATCGATGGAATGAAATAGGTGAAGATGTGGAGGCTTCCCTTTCCAAGAATAGCTTCGAAACGGTTTCATGCGTTTTTGGTCATATAAAAAATAAAAAAATATCCAATATAGCTGGAAGTAATTCATGAGATAACTAACATTCCCACCAAAAACATTTAACTTTAAAGTAGGCATGTAGGCCTATCTCGGATTGGACATAGGGATTAGGATGAGCTTTCGACTTCGACTTGGGATTTCAGCACGGGCCGAAATATCTCTTGGAACCCCTAAAACTTACACTTTTAGCTTATCTAAGGTTACTATTGTTCTTTTTCCAAATGTAAGATGAGTTCTGGTCTCATTCCTAGTCCCACAGCCTATTCCTGCAGCTGCTCCCTTGATTTAGAACGTTAACGTAATTAAATTAACTTAAGCCGAAGCTTGAGCCCAATTCATGGAGGGGGAACCGGGGAAAGACCTGCGTAAACCACCGAATCCACGCAATAAAAAATGACGTTGTCCGACCAGGCGTAGGCAGCGCCATGCTGAAAATTATTAATCCTCCGTGAATTCTCCCTCTGTGTGGAAGGTATGGCATCCGCAGATTTTCGCGGCTTCCACGAGATGTCGCACAAAACCAGGTGAACGTCGTGTGAATCCTGAGCTGGGCGTTCACCTGTTCCTTTTTTCCGGGACACTCGTACGCAATTTAAAGACTGAACTCCATGATGCAGGAAAAGTGACGGCCATGATTCAGGATCCGCGACCATGGTCACAATTTAACGAATCAACGAAAACTCGTTTGTTGGTCTCAAGTTGAGGCATATTTTGGCGGAAGAGTCAGGGGAGCCAGGGCTGCAGAGCGGGGGCGTCAAACCCCACTCGAGCGATATCAGGGGATAAAAACATTATCTTCGAGTGAGCGCCGAGCTCTGTCCCTGGGGTGCGCCCCCCCACTCACACCCTGTAAGATACGCCACTTGTCTCAAGTATATATAGAGAGAGTGCAACTGAAGAAGCAGCCGGCGTGGGGACGTCCCGAAAGGCTGAAAGGAAACGACTAAGAAACCAAAACAGTATCCGATTCACACCTTACCGTACGCATGCAACCGAACGAAGGGAGAAAACGCTCCGACCCGGCGGGCGTCTGACTGGCTGCGAGGCACAAGCCGGTCCCGAGTGCAGCGAGGACGACAGCTTCTCGAGCAACAACGACGGCTTCTGTAAACATTCCCGCCGTCGCGAATGGATGCAGATGAGTCAGACTGTTTTGCTCCTTCGTATGACGCAGTGCTCACGCTGTCGATCCGTTTCCGAACTTCGTGTTTATTCGTGTTTCTTTATGTTTCATGGCCTCTCGATGTTTGAGTATATTATAGTTTACTGTCGAAAACCCATGTACACACGAGGTGTATAGACTGTTACCGACTTTGACCACTGAATGGCGATTGCTAGAGAAAATGTGTTTCTCGATTAAAAAGAATCATGGTCGCTTGGGAACACTCCCCCAGGCCCTGCTCATGCCCTATGTATTGGCCGAGACTGGGCGAGAGTCCCTCGGAAGTGAAAATTAGATCTCGTCGTGCGCAGGACGAAAGTCGCTTTTGATGAAAGAACAAAGGGTGGGGATGAAAAAATTACAAGTAAGGAGAGAATCACGGGTGATGAGAATGACGAACACTTCTCAGTACAACCGAGAAGAAATCTGAGCTTCGATCTCAAGTTAAGAGTTGAAAACTGGCTCTGTACAAAGCAGGTATCTAGACTGTACAGAGATGGCGCCAGTACACTCTCAACTCTGACCGCAGGAGGGTCAGATGTCAACATTTTTACAGCGCTAAAACAAATTCTAACAGGGGAAATCGAGTGCTTTCGAATGATGCATTACACAAGAATTTGGGTTCAAAATTAATATGAAAGGTCAACTGGGTCACGTCTAAGGTCAACTGAAAAATAAGAATTTGCATATCTACAAAAAAAATACGAATCGAATGAGCTATTGATGATGAAAATCAGTTGAGACACCTGGAAGGAGTTCACTGGACCAATTCCGGCCATAACTTACAGACATCTGCAGGTCGTTGCGTATAGTGTAGATGGCGGGGGGGGGGGGGAAAGACATTCGTGGAAGGACAGGGTTGTCATATATATATGCAGAAGTTGCAATTTCCTTACACATTATCATTGCAATGAAACAATTAAGGGAAAACGTAAGGAATGATCGTGAGGTATCTTAAGCAAGCAGGAATGCATGGAAACGATGTTGTGCCACACGGTTGACAAGGAAGAGATACATGTGAATCCAAAAAAAAATCAAAAGGGGTCATCTGAGCTCGACTTGACCCGCTTGGCAACCCTGACCTGCCATTCCATCTCCTTTGCCCTGTCTGATGAGGTCCTACTTGTAGCCCCTTGTTTAATCTCCCATCTTCCTTTGTTAGCTCATTTCACCGATTTCATCCATCAGTTCTTTTGTTAAGCAGAAATTGATTTTTTTTTCTAAAGTAGGGAATGATTTATACTACGCAGAATTAGCAAGAGCCCCGGGCCAGGGGCGCATCGCCAGCCCGACTGGGAATAGCCCTATCGATGCGGAGATTTCGCTGGAAATGTAAGTAGGCCTACTAGAAATGCCTGATAATGTTGTTGTTTCACAGTTGGGCCTATTCCCAATATACTTCATGTTCACTTGTAAATTTCGTTGCATAAGACTAATAAGGTACATGAGGACCGGTCCGTCGGCCCTTCTGGCATCTTGCCAGAGCTGCCAGATGGCCAGTTCGCCCCTGACCACGAAACTCCTGAGACATTCGGACGCGGCTGTCCATCCTTCGTAATTTCCTGTGAACTTCATCTGCCCTTTATCTGTTCCCGCTCGTTTCCCGAGCGCCGAGGAGAAAATAATGAAATGCACTCCGGAATCAGGCAGACAGCAAGACAAATTTGTTCGCGAATTGGCGATTCAGTCCCGCTGCAATGTTTTCACAGGCGTTTCGTTTCTTAACTTTCAGGGGCGAGATCCCACGCGGTTCTTGAACTTTTCTTGTGCCAAAGGGTTCTTCAACTCCTAGCATTCACTACATTAACGACGCATCTTCGTTTCATTAGACCTGCATTGCCATTTTCAAGAAATGCCTTCGTGAAATTGCACACGCTGCCATGCCCCTGCCTCCGCCCTCTTCTTCCTTCTCCCCCCACCCCCCTTCCCCAGTGGCGTATTTTACGGGGGGAGGGGACAAGGATGGCGGCCCCCCTTCCCCCGGCGCCCCCTTGAAGGCAATAATTTTCCCACTGATATCGCTCGGGTGGGTTTTGGCACCTCCACTCTGCTGTCCTGCTCCTTCTAACTCTTCAGTCAAAACACGCCACTGTCTTTCCCCCTGCTCCTTGCCCCCATCCCCCCATCCCCCATCTCCCTGTCCCCCTGCCCCTTGGCCCCTGCCCCCTGCCCGCGCTCCTCATCCTCCTCCCTTTCATGAGATATCACGATCTAGCACGGGTGGTGCCACGCGAGAGAGGAAGCTGGGGAAGTTGTTCGTGATAAAAATGGGTGGGGACGCGAGGTGGGAATGGGAAAAGGGGAATCGATGAGGAATCGGTCAGTCTGGCGTAACAATGGCCATCTATCATAGATCCATTCCCGGATCTCCCCTTGCTTTTTTTTTCCATCTCTCTCTCTCTCTCTCCTAATAATCTCCGTGAATAATTGTCTCCTCTGTCAGCGAATAAATTGCGTCCTTCCACCTACTTTCCTCGCCTCCATCGTGTCTCCGTCTCGTCGCCGAAGATGATGCATTCTTGCGTGCTGCGAAATTGAAAACAGGAATAAATCAAGAAACGGTTTCGCAATCGATCCCCTCACATATTGAATCCATGATGACGTCATTCCATCACTCGCATAAGACGCGCGCAAATCATGCGGTAATGAAAAAAAAAGAATCCTTTTTTTTGCAGGTGCCAACAAATTAAAATGATGGCTGCAGATCAAGTTCTTTAGAGAGCAGAGCAAGGAGAAAATAATTGACCCCGACGAATGCGAGATGAGCATCCCGGAAACACACAATGGGATGCACTTACCAGAAGGAAAAATAAGCCGGGGAAAAGAAGCAGAAAATGAGAGAGGTAATGGCGTCGAGCCCGACCCCAGCATATCCATAAACGTGATGCGTTACATCAGGGACGACAAAGGACTCCCGCCGTCCCGATGCCCCCCCATCCATCCCCACCCCATCCCCCAGTGCAAGCCCATCTCATCTGCAAGGCAGCCTCATCGCGCGGACACACCCATCGATCACGCTCGTTAGCGCGGGAAAGCGGCCCGGTCCGTTCCGTGCGCGGGATCTCGCCCGGAAGGAGGTCGCAGTGATGCCACGGGTTTAGGCAAGTCTTAAAGCTTTAATACTTTATTTATTGGTTTGATTCGGATGAAAGATTGGGGAAAACTTACAGGGTGGTTCAAAGGTCCTGGCACAAATTTTTTGCTTTTAAAATTTTTTGTGTCACGACAAAATTGTCTGATCTTTACAGTCTTGTGAACTGTAACACTTTTGTGACCTAGAGATATTTTGTTATTTTTTCATTTACTTATTTATATATTTTTTATTACAAAGTTTGTCATTTATTTTTAAGATTGTGGAATAAATATGGTAACCTACGTGTGTGCCAGGACTTTTGGGTCACCCTGTAGAATCTTTGAATGCTGTTCATAACAGGTTTGGTTCCATGAAAAATTTGAATTAAACAGTCCTGGAATTTAATCTGTTTTTGGCCATGCAAACGAATTCACGACGTTGAAGTTTTCGCTTCCGAATATATTCTCACTTCACAGAAGAGAATCCGTCGCCGGACTTGCACGAGAACGAAACTTCAGATTTGAGCCCTTGGAAGGTTCGTTATCACAGGATTATCACGCGTGCTCGGTTCGCTGCATGCCATGAATTTCCAGCTTGCCTCTCAGCTCACACAGGAGCCCAACTTCCTGGATTTTCCCGGTCTGGCATGGAGACGTGCTTCGTTCTTCCTGATTTACAGTCCGATATGACGCTGTAACGATTTTTTTTTTATCCTCATCAAGGAGTCCTGAATTATTTTACAATTGTGGTCAGGAGGTTCTGAGGAATACATTTTTGGCTTATATTAGCACCCTAAAGTAATAAAATAGTGAATTTTATCTTCAAATTGTCTCACTCTTTAGATGTAGAACACTTCACTATATTTTCAATTATTTATGATCGCACAACACTGCATTATGATTGTTGGTGGTTGGAGAGGACTCTGATATTTTTTTGCGGTGAAGCCTTTTAAATATATTATTAAGAAATAAAAGATATACTGAAATTTGAGAGCTATAGTTACTATTTTACTCCATCGTAGTGAAAAGTCAAATACTCTTCGACTGTGAATTGGATTTTTTATGTGGAATTTCAAGGCTTTTCCGCCGTCATTCAGGATGTGATTGCGTGCCAGGTGGCCCTTCCCCTCGAAAGAACATCTCATAACAGAAAACGAGGAAAGTGAGGGAATTCCACCTGTAATGCACTCTTCCGCCTGTAATAGACCACATCGTAACTGAAGCTCTCCATTGACTATGACACCGACGTCTATATCGATTCTGCTGACCCCACCGATGACCGCCGCGAACGCTAACGAAGCACCCAGACGCAGGAGAACGCGACCGCCCCCATCCGAGCATGCAACAGGACCCCCGATGCGAGAGGATCCCCCTTCGCTCCCTGCAACTGGATCCTCCTCATGGGACCAGGGACCCGGAGACTCCGTTCAGGATGCCAGAGTAATAGATTTCCATCAACCGCTATTTTTCCACCGAAATCACCTCGCCCACACTGGCTCAGCGACGGATTTTCCTCTCTCCTTTATAGTCAACCATTCCTTGTCGTCCGGACTGATAACTTGAATTTAAGAATCGTTCCAAACTCCCATACCCCAGGCAGGCCTCCAACCCACGCATCCAGCACGGCTTGAGGCAGTTGGAAGGCAGCGGGTGTCAGGAGTCAGGAGTCAGGAGAGTTAGTGATATCAAGAGGCGATTTCGCCCATTTCGATATCACGTGTCGAGGTCGAGCGTTCCTTAATTTTAGGGTAGGCCTAACCCTCTTCAAGCTATATATTTTTGTATTTTTGTTTTGTTTTGTTTTGTTTTGTTTTTTTTTTTATATTTATTATTATTTTNGAAATCACGAAGCAGAAAAAAAAAACTCAAGGGAATTCCTATTGAAACCATAGGAAACGTATATCGGGTCAGGGTGACCCGAACGTAATTGGTGGACCTAAAATGGGAACAGAATAGGAAGGTTAAGATGGGCCTTATGGGTTGTGTTCTCGAGTTCCTATATTTCTCGTTGGTGTGAGTTGATCAGTTTCAATTATATATAAACTGATCAACTCACACCTATATATCTTCTGCTTCATTTAATTTTCCAACTAAAAACGATTCTTGTCCCAGAGGTTCATGAATTCCCCAAATCTAGCTGTTTCAAAGAAATTTCAGCTTCTTGGGCAACGTATCGAGTTTCCAACCGTGAAACCGATAATGACGCTCCCAACTCCGCATCGCCACAGCTCGTCGAGCTGTGGCGATGTCCCAACTGATCGCGTGAACTCCGATCTATGAGTCCAGAACGCGATCTCTCTTGACCTTTGACCTTTGACTTTATCCCTTCAAGTGTGGTGTCATTTTTCTCATCTTATGGAGCTCAGTATACCGATATCATTATTTTATGGTTAGATTATGCCCGTTTGGCACAAGGAAGATTCCAGAGAACCTACCGCCCGTGGTCACCTTTGACGACATAACCTGAGGTTAACCTCAGGTTATGTCGTCATTCAAACCTCTATTCAAACTATTCTCTATTCAGACTATTCAAACCTCCTCAGGCGAACGAGATTTTAGTTTCAGACTTTGGCTGAATATGAACGCCAAGCTAAAAAGTCACACGGCCTGGTCTAGTGGTGCAATAGATTGATGAAAGTAGCAAATTGCACACTTACAGGAGTAAGATCAAGAAGTGAGGGGCATTATGACGTCACAGGCCAAAGGTCAACTGATTGGAGCAGGTGGAGTATCATGCAAGTCAGCTTGTGGAGATTAGTGTTATCATTTATGATGTTGAAAGGGAAGGATTCCAAAATCTTGATTTTATCTGGCGTAAAATTGCTATGATTTATTAGGGAGACTGGGGAAAAATGGAAAGGTCGTGCGTGCAAAGATGGCAGTCACTGTTATCTTTGCATGAAGAAAAAACGCAAGACGGGTATAATGGACATGAAGTTCAACACAAAAAAGTAACTACTTCCGAGGATCCTCAGGTTAAATTATTCACAAAAATGTATGCGATTTGGAAAATCAGTCAACTTCAATGCATGTGAGTGGTTATTTTCACCCCGACAATGGTGTGACATGGTGTGAAACGAGCCATAATATAATCTTTTAACCTCTTTATATGTGCACGCGTGCATCAGTGTACCTGATGCACACATGCACAGATATGCATGGTCGGGAAGTAGTATATCCCTAGTAGCGCATAACATAGAATCAACATTGATTCAATGTTGATACAACGTCCGGATGTTGAATCAACGTTGAATCCATGTTGATTCAATGTTGTGTGCTACTAGGGATCATTCCACAATGCCTCGCAGCTGAAATTTCTCAAAAAATTTCTCAAAACTGTCTGAAAAGTCTTAAATCTTAATAGAGGTCTCAATACCCGGATAAATAATTTACCAGTAACCGATGGACACTAACCGATGACACAGATAACCGTTGAAGACTCCTAAGGATTTTTTGTAAGGGCGAAAACATATACTCTCACGCTGTTCATATGAGAATATGAATTGCTGTTCCCTTTCCCTTACTGGACAAACACTCTGTATTTCTCTGTTTTCGGACACAGCCTGCAACGTTGCCGGTGGGTTGCTGGAAATCATGTTGCTGATGTTGGCTTGCAAATCGTCTAGGGTGTGGGGATCGTTCATGTACGCGTTGTCTCCGACGAAGCCCCGCAGGAAGTGGTCCAGCGAGGTCAAATCGGGTCATCTTGAAGGGCGCTGCTGCCAACTGCGGGGAAAATTTCATCTTTCGCGGCCAGCAGTGACAAGACTAAATAAATGTTTTACGGATAATGGACTCCGCGCTCGTCCGAATTGACCTCATTGGACCACTTCTTGCGAGGCTTCATCGAAGACAACGCGCATAAGAACAATCCCCACACTCTGGACGATTTGCAAGCCAACATCAGCAACATAATTCCCAACATACTTTGCAGGCTGTATCCGAAAACATGCTTCGTCGTGCACATTTGTGTATTGAACATGGTGGTGGCTGATTCCAGCATCTATTGTGATCCTGACTTCGCATTGACTAGACCACATTGCCACCAAATTTCATTCCTCCCAGATGAATACTTTCTCTGTAATATGCATTTGCTTGGATTTACTAAAACAAACACTAAACTAAAAAACACAAACACTCTGAATTTCATTAATACTTCGTGACAGTATTCCCATCGGAGTGGTTCAAGTCTATTGAAATTAAGGTCGCGAACCTAAGGAGAATGGCAGCTTAAATGACCTTAATGGGCCAACAAGCTCTACAGGAGTCTCGTCGGGGGACGAATTTGCAATCAATATGCGGTGGAACTTTGCCCTTTTCGACTTTTCAGCGTCAGGGAAATAATTTTTTAGGAAGGATACAGAACATAATAAATGACAAAACGGATTCGCCACATCTTCGATCTCTTCCCTCAGCCACCGCACGAATGCAATCCCATTAGCATCATTAGGAAGTAAATAAGCCCCCCTCTCCCCCCCCCCCCCCAAGAAACGGCAAAAAACAAACAAAAATATATA
>CAJPEV010002561.1:0-42494 GCA_905338385.1 Darwinula stevensoni
ATGAATACTGCTACAAAGTAGCCAGGTAACAACTAACTCACGACTTAGCTGACAGAACCTCGAGAGTATCCTCCAACACGTCCTCACGCTACGAGCGCTCGACCAAGACTGTCTCCATTTCCTCTTCAAGTAGCTTGCTTTTTTCCGCATGAAAATACAAGCTGTAAAATTATCGAGAGGATGAAGTTGAGAAAAGCCGTTGACGAACTTTAAAGTTCAACAAGTATTTTATACTGACTAAAAGTAAAATAACTGACGGACTATACGACGAAATATATCCAAACCAACTCCTTTATGGCCTGCATTGGGGTCTCTCTCCCACGCTGCCCTTTATTTTTTTTTAAATAACCACTCTCCATTTTAAGTTTTCTTTTAAATTTAGAAATTCCTCACCAATTACCTGATTTTTAGCAGTAATGCCAAAAATTGCTGTAAACCTCGCATTAGCTACTTTTCCGACCGATAATTGAAAACATGCGTTTCGTAATCCCATACGTGAATCCTATTTTTGTTTTTCTCTACCATTGAGAAACAATGGGTTAGTCTGGCTTCTTAACTTCACCGATGGCTTAGGCTGGAAGGGGTCAACCCATGGTCAGGATCATTGTTTCCATCCTGAAGCCCTTTGACCAAGTTACATTGAAACCAGCCTCCCAAGATTCCATATTTCTGGCCAAGCAGAGTCCACACCGGCAATAATTGAATAATTGATTCAAGCGTATCTGACCTTCTGGATTGCGCTTAACTTCTCTCATGATCCCCAACCCAAAAAGGTTTGCCGCCTTTGGTTCAAACTGAAACGAGGATGAGGAACGCATAGTGTTTCGATTGTGATGCGGAGGTGGAGCACCAATGGACTCGGCGACTTCTTTGAACGCACCTGTCGCTCAATTCGAGAACGAAGAGACGTATCGGGAAGTTTCTGACGAAGTGGAAGTGAGCATGGAAGTAAGTCTGGAATCAGGAGCCGAAAGTGAATGATTTCAAGTTGGAATAGGCAGCGACCTGGAGGGCAGGAGAGGGAGGGGTCAGCGTAACGAACGAATCACATTCTTCGCAATTTGTAGGATTTTTCGCAACTGTTTCTTGCCTTCTGTCTCTTGATCCTTTTTCGGAGCGCAATTTTTTCTTGAGTCATTTCTTAGGGGAGCATCGATGTGCATGGCTTAGCGTTCTTAGGTTCTATCCGTGAGGCGGACTAGACGAACTACTACTGGTAGTTCACTCCAGGGATTTAATGATAAAATCCCACTTGAAGGCTTGAAAACATTAAAGATGCATTCCTCTCAATTTTCAGGCGAGAGAGAGTGCTTTTAGTTCCTCTCCTTGACAGGTGACGGAGAAATGCACTGGGCACTCGGTGCATATCGGCATCGAGTGCCTAAGGATCAAGCTTCTTCCATCGAGGTCATTTCTTTGTCACGAGGCGGTCTGAATGCTTTATGAAATTTGCTGTGCGAGAATCCATTCACAGAATTTTGAGACAGACCAAGTCGATACTGCTTCATCGCGTTCAACGGTGATTCACCATCACAGCTTTCCACGAAGCGTCTTAGAGATGCAACTTCTCGTTCGTGGAGGGAAGGGGGATAGCTTTACGACGACCAATCAAGACTCATAAATTTTCGTACATGCTATATCCGTGGCTGAAACGAAGTCACCCTGCAAGCGACATTCCTAGTACGTGACGCACTCTCGTGGTGGCTGATGGAAGAGTAGGCGTGTTCGGACCCCGTTTGCTTGGTAATGGAATGGCTGGGTCGCCTCGCTTCCTCCCTCGACGATCAGTCGCTTTCCTCGCCTTCACGGTTCCGGGTGTCTCAGCCACGCGTTGCTCTTCACCCCTCCTATTCAGAATCGCCTCCTCTTTCCATTCCTAGACGGACTCATTCCTTCAATGCCATTTTGAATAACACGCGAAGGCAAGGACTGGCCTCGGATGTGAAGGGTAAGCTGTCGCGATTTTTCTTCTTTCAAAATTAACGGAACAGATCAAATAGATATTAAATTTTTTTAAGCTTGTGCTTTACTGCCTCCTTGAAGTTCAGATCTCGAAAGCGGTGGAAGAAGGTTGCAGGTTAGAAAGATTTCCCTTCACCTGCACGAACCAACAACGGAAATGGGTATGTCTCGATCGCCTTCACTATGTCCGATCTTTTCTCTCTCATTCGAAACTTCGATATATATTCACATGAATATCGAACGAAGTATGAGTAAATTGCCCCGAGAACGATATGACTGTCCGTTGTGGATGGGTTACACCCTCATCTCACGGCTGTGTGCAATGCCATGCTGATTCCTTTGGCATCGTTGTCTGCTGCAGGTTTGAGGGATAGGCAGGTGAGGGTGCCCGTGGATCCGGTTCAACGGAGAACGTACCACTTAAGCGAGGTACGATTTGGCAGAGGATTTACGCCCATTTCTCTAATTTTGACAACCTGCTGTTCGTGTCGACATTAACATTAGGATGAGTGGAGACTTAGGGTACGCATAAGTGACGTCGGTGCATCCTAACGCAGATGTCAGATGCAACAAAAAATCTGCTGACTTCGTGTTTGGAGGGAATGGAGAGTCAACCTTGGAAAATGTCTGCCGTGCATGTAATGTTCGCAAGATTTTATCCCCAGGGAGTAGAGTAGAGTAGAGAAGGGAAAGGGGAATTACTTTTCCTTCGAGTTTTCGTCTCTTCATGTACCCTTCAAGGTCACGTTGAGAGAATGCGAAGATAAGGAAAAAAAATTCCACAGCGGCTTCAGTTATGCTACCACCCTTCGACCTTCGCGACTGGGATTTCTCTAACGTCAGTGTTTGGAGTTGTGCTTCTTTGGCTTCTTCAAACTTCTCTGCTAGTGTTCTCGAACTGAAGACTCATTTTTATTCATGCATCATTGCCTAAAAAGTATGAGTCAAGGGCAAACTCGAGGCATCCTTTTGAGCGGCGATAGGGCATTGGAACTGCTACATATTTGCTTTCATGCGTTGCATGGAAGAAATCTCTCACTCTCAGAGGTAAAATGAACCATTTCTAATGTCTTTCCTCGTGCAACTCGTTTGTGTACTGGAATTAAAAGCTCGACGGTACCGAAAATCAGGATAATAAAGTATTGATTTCAAATAGTGCATTCGCCAAGAAAGGGAGAAGAAGATATTCCTTGCATCATAAGATAGAGAAGCATAAGAGATGCAATGCTCAGCTTCATCAATGACAGCATTACATGGATGACTTGTTAAATCAACCTGTTCCACGGAGCATCTTGAATGCAGAAGAGGTACGCTTCAGGTAAATCCTAACCTTTTAATCTGTGGATGTTTACATCCACAAGTGACAAGTGAGTAGTTTTCAGTTGAAATTTGGGCAGTAAACAATTTTCAAGTGCATTATGCCAAAGTTTGGTGATTTGCTAAAGAACGAGAACTGCTGAAACCAGACGTACCAGGAGAGCCTGTATTCGCCACAGTACCATTACTAAACGCCATGGTAATGGTGATTCTGATTGAAGATTGTTTGGATTTGATTTCGGGGGAAGCCTAGATAAAACCATGTCATAATCTGAGAAGGAAGTGAAACGGCTGGTTTGACTAGGACTTCCCCGGTTCAGCCCCGCTTAGGGAAGAGGGGTGTTCATTCCGATGTACCTGCAAACATCCAGGACCGGACAGCGGCGACAGCAAAGGAGACGCTTCGAGGTGTCACATCTCCCTCCAGATGCAGAAGAAAGAAAACACATCGATATTATCCACTTCTAATGTGGGTTATCTAACTGAAGCAACTTTCGCTACACCTGAGATTCAAGGTAAATAAATGCCATGTGTTCATCTTAGTTCCCTTCCCGAGCGGAGACTCTTGACCCTTCGTCCGTACGTTTGAAACAGTATGAGCAGTCGGCACGAATTCCAGCCTTTAGTAAATTCTGAACGACCTGATCGTTTCACGGACTGTCACCGACACTCCCTCTCGTCATCATGCATTAACGCGTCTTTGAGAAATGGTGTCTCCCTGATTTTGATACCTTGAAAGTCTACAAAATACGCCTAAAGCGAGAGATCGTCACCGTTTCGTCCCTCGTGTTGAAGGAATGAGTATATGCACTGTGCAGTCTTTAATTTCGGCCTCCTCTCTTATATCGGCTTCCTTCTCGAACTATGATGAGACTACGGCAGGGTGTCAAACTTACGGCCCGTGGAGGTGATTCATACGGCCCGTCGTCTGTTCTTGAAATTTCCACTTAGATTGACTGTCTGCACAAATTTCGGTCAAAAAGTATGGGTGCGGTCCGCAGGCATCTGCACGGTAAGGAATGCAGCCCACCAACCGGTTTGAGTTTGACACCCCTGGACTACGGAATAAGAAATATTGATTTCCTACTGTACAGTCCGACCGTAATCTAATGAAGAGAGCGCCGAAAAACGAGGGACAGTAATTGAATGCTCTCGACTGTCCTATACTAGGCGAAACCCTGGTTGATATGAAGGAGAGTTTCTGGTATGATGAATGATGAAAATAATGATATCGCAGCATGCATCACAGGCTATCTTTAGAACTTCTACAAGTTTTCCAGAAAGTAGAGTGTGTAGTTAAAGTCAACCCTCGATATGCTGCCACCCTCGCTCACCACCAGCCCTTTTCTGAGAACGAATCTTCCCCATATGTCGATATTGGGTGGCGCAAAAAGACTGCGACCTGTTTGATACCTTATGAACTCAGAAGGCGTTTTGTTTTAAAATGGGACGCATCTGCTGAAACTGGTTCTTTCCGATGCGCGGAAAAGCGCAATTTATTATCGAAGTTTCAATGACTGTTGCTCTTTACTCAAACAGCCAAGAGACTTCAAAACTTTCATTGCGCAAATTTTAGTGCCTTTTCTGTGATTCACAAATCTAACATTTCCACAAATAAGTCCTCAGAGGACGCGTTTTTTTTTGCGCCACCCGGTAATAGGCGATTCCCCGTTATAGCGCCACTCTAGCGAGCCATCATCCGTCAACACCATAATTTGTACAAACGACCATTTTTCCCCCCACATAAATCCTTCTCGATTTTGCGCCAAGTATACTTGGCTGTAGGATACGCGCCGCAACCTTCTCCAGTAATAAGCGCAGCTAAATGTTCGTTGCCACCGTGAGAGGTGACTCATTGCCGTGGAATGGACAGCGCATAGGCCAAGGATAGGGAACCGAGGAGACGGAGGATGGCAATATAAGCTACACGTTCATTTAGTCAAATTGACCTTTGGAGATTTCGGTATCGTAGCTAATAGGTTCGTTCGATACAGCATCATACGCGTCATAGCGCCAAAATCGGCGACGACCGACAGATGCGTTACATCGAGGGTTGACTATATAATTCTAGAGAATCCTCTATAAATGGCAGGACTTTCAATAAAACTGCAATAGCTTATAGAGTGCTTTGGTTACTTAGACTCATAGAGTCTGTATAGAGCAGGGATGTGCAACCTGCGGACCTGCTTCTTGTGGCTCGATATTGCATAAATGGATAACGGATAAAATAAGTTTCTTTGTGGCCCAAGGCCCAACACAACTTTGGTCATCCCTCAGTAACGAGAATAGAAATCGACTGAATCCTTTCACTTCCTTCCTCTATTTATTCCGCACGCGGGGGCGCTACGTATGTCTCGAAGAATGCCAAGGAATAATTTTAGGCGTCGGAATTTCCTAGGGGTGTGGCGGGGGTAAGGACCATCGGCCAATCAGCGCGACCTCATGCCCTCATATGCCCTGAGGGCAAAAGAAGGGAGCCTTTGCATTTCATGGTCCGCGTGAAGAGTCAGATATTTCCATGTGTCCCACTACCGATAAAGGTTGCACACCCCAGGTATAAAGGATTCTTGAGAATTCTATATAACTATGAAGATTCTTTTCCTTATTGAAAGCTTTAAAATTCTAAAGAATACCTCTAAAGAATTTCTACAGAGGCATTCTTCAGGACACAGAACCGGGATAAGTATGTAAACACCGAGTGCAAATGGCATCACTAACTGAAAATCTCTTCCGTTTACCACATTCAGTTCTTGAGTTGAGTGATTTAATGACAGCTTAAAAAATTTTGAGGGTGTGCTGTGAAAAATACCCGACAAAGGAAATATCTGATCCAGACTCGGATAGATAACAAAAATTAAAGAAGGGACATTTCTGAGCATGCAGTAGCACAACCAGCAACTCGGGGTGGTGAGTTCGGGAAAGTTCGGAACGACCCGTCTTTCAAATGCCTCCGAATGCAAGAAGACTTTATAAAATCATCAGGAGATACGAACTTATATTATTCACAGTACAAACCTAACGCGATGTGGAATGCGCGCCAGTTCGTCCAGGACGTCATTAGGGTACACATGCCGGTAGTCCGCTTATTCACTTTACCATTTCAAAGCTAATGATGTCACACCTACAGGAATCAAATTCATGGATGTAGCATCGGGCTTGTTATTTAGGTGCTTTCTACGACAGAGCCAGAAAATCGTGGCAAATAGGAATTTTCAATAAATACATTTTAAGGGGAGTCATCTCTTCAAAGTAATTTAATGGAAATTTTAGAGACTTTTCCTGAATATAGCTGATTCTTCGCATTTTTCAATTTTTGGTACATTTACAATTAAGGAGTAGTAAAAATTTGTTTTCTGAATTTCGCTTGCTGTCGTGAGTAATGGGTTGGCAATTGACATTGGAGCAACAAGAATATGCAAGAAAAGTTGCTATCCGAGTGGAGGTTGGAGAACCGAACCGACTCGAATCTTATCCTAAGACTGCTCGTAGTAGTTTGGAAAATATTCTCTTTTGAAATGGTAAAGTGAATTATGGGATTCACTGTATATACAAAAGTCCACCCTCATCAATTGAGCGTAACTGGTAACTTACACCTGTGCACTATACATTTTATCGACTTAGATAAATAGGTCATTTGTGTCCATGAGAAAAGGTATTTTCCAATTTCTAGTGTAAAACAAGAAACGAAGCAACATTTTATGAAATGGAGAAAACTGAATTTTAGAAGTAAATGATTAAGAAAAACCAAAGAAAAATGAAATTAGATTCGGATATCACTGAGCAGACATGCTACTGGAAATTCAGTAACTTGTACGTGATTCAAGATGTCGTCCTTCCGTTCCTAAAAAAAATCCAACAGCATCACATAAGTAGGATGTTCCATGACAGTTTCACTTTCCTCAAGCCAAGAGCCATATGTGATTGGCGTGACCTTCATCAACGACCCTGAACTCTTCTTACTTTCTAGCCTCGCTCTCAAGTCATTTCCTCATGATAAAATCGCTTTGCGTCCCCCCCCCCGGGGGGAGAGGGGGAGCGGAGAGATGCTATCTTGTTCTTGAGAGTGCTGATTTTCATATTTCTTCGGTCAGTTATCAAACAGATCGAAGAATGAATGAAATAAATCTGGATGAAGGAAAGGAGCGTCAGAAATGATGATATATGCACTCATTATTCAGATAAGATTACCCGTGCAGTAGTAATTCTATACATTCCAAAACTCGCTTTCTTCCGCCATCACGCCGGAAATTTCTTATTGTCCTCACATTTGCACTTTTTGCCAAATTGGTGTATAAAGTGAAAACCAACAGTAATTTTTAAAATTATCCATTCGGCGTATTTTCAAAGGCCTTTATCTTTCGTCAGCTCTTAGGCACCACATGTGCTCCAGTCACGTGACACTATCCAAGAACCAGAAGGCCTTGAAGCCGCTGGAAAGAACGATCAAAAGGGAGAGGAACAAAAACGCAGACGATGACGTATGATGACGTCGCATGCAAGATGGCCCCTTTGCTCTCGTGTCTTCCTCTCTCCCCCTCCCATCCCCTCCCACTTCGTTTTATTTGTCATTGTTCGGCTAGGGTTACGCCTAATTCTGCCTTTCATTCATGAAAAAAAGCGATTCGGCTTAAAGTAGTACTACCTTGGTCAAAGAAAGGGAGACCCGAAGCGTTTCCCAATTCCCACCTCACCCCGATCACAGTTACAATGTCTTAACGTTAGCGGTGGAACTAACGTTAAGCTAAAATGTGCCCGTGCATCACGTCGATCTATTCACCTCTGGACATAATTGCCGTAGCTTGTCAAAAAGAAGGCAAGGGTGGCGGTGAAGCAATTAGTAGAAAGATCAACATTGATTTACGTTGTGCTCTCATAAAATTAAGTTCTGGCCTATGGGCGTAGGCATCATGTTGCGAATGTCACCATCTTATGCTGTTCGAAAATTCAATATAAATATTTTGATCTTGGATAGAGGTAAGAAACATGCCACTGGTTTTTCCATGCATGCATAGGAGGTGCATGGGGCGTTTTGGGGAGGTTTCTATCTCCCAGTAATTGGTGAAAAATGCCATTTGCCAGAGGAGTAAGAGGGTAAGTTATCCAGAGTGGATAACTTACCATTCTACTTTATTTATTTATAAATTGTCAGCACTCTTCTGGATTCATTCCTCTTGGACTCCTGTTGGTGAATATGGCAATTAGACTCATGTGCAGCCAGAGAATCTGAATGACCTGATCCTCGTCTTATGAAGACGTAGCAGGGTAAATAGGCCTAGCCCTTCTGATGAGACACATCTCTCCTGGAAAGGCCAATCATCAAGTCTTTTCACCTATGTCACACATTTTTACCTCTTCAAAAACAAGGCATAATACAAACCTAGAAGGCTGAATGAAAAATGAAATTTGCAAAGCTCTCCAGAATGATTAACTTGGAATCTCTTAAGAAGAACTGGTATTGCTATAAAAAGTAATTTTTAACTTGTTATGCACAGTGATATCAGCAACTCAGATCCAAGGTTAAAAAAAATATTGCTGAAAAGGGAGATTAGATCTAGCAGTTGACCTTTGCTGAAGAACTGAAAGACCTTTGATGAATGTCTTGATAATGGGAAAATTGAGATAGATGAAAATATAATTCCCCCTGGAATGATCCCAATTGTGCCTGCTAAATGAACTTGGTACCACTTTATGCAGGGAAGATCCTGAGCTTTTCTACCATGGGTGACATGCACCATATCTGTTTAAGCTGAACTAATCTGGCTTCACAATGGTCCCCAATGGGAATCAGTTTAAAAGAGATAAACTTATTCCCATAGACGCCCATTATGAAAATGAATCAGTTTAAAGTTAAACAGATCTGGTGCATGTCACCCCATATGTAGAAGAGTATCAGGCATCTCTCTCCTAGAATTACTAAATAGCCATGGCCATGGAGGCTTGGATCTAAGAAAAGCAGTAGTCCCTCGGGAGTTTTTTTTTATTTATTTACATGTGAAATGAAAACTTTGGAAGTGATTGGGGTTTTTCATTCTCCACCTTCCAACCAATTGTTTGAAACCAAAGTAGAAATTCTTTGCCTGGAGGACATTGCAGGAGCTACAATCCTAAAAATCTCAAGGACTGGAGTGGATGTGGTAAGAATCTGCTGAACTGTCAGTACCTCTGTACCATCTTTTTTTTGCTGTTCTTTGAAAGAAGCCTCTATTCAGTATCTTGTAAATGAATTCATGCCAACTTATTTAGGTGTATAAGATATACAATACCCATTTTCTTGAATGTGAGCTTCATCATGTGAATGAGGTGCCCCTGGGTCCAGTTCAGCTCTACTTGTTTTGGACTGAATTCACTCATTCTCTATTCATTCATTCTCCACCACCCCCTTGGATGGTGGAAAATAGAGAGAGCATTACTTCCAGAGGATCTGCTTCTTCCAAAAATCCAAAAAATCATCCTTATGAATGATGTCTCTACTTGCAATTGATGGAAGTGTTCCTATGGGGGTACAAATTAAATCTAAAAACAGTGCATTTGTAATTCTGCTTTTTGCCCTTTGGGAGTGGAGTATGCCTGTTAATGTGTGAAGAACTTCAGTATACATGGTGTCAGCTATGGGGTCATACTAATTGCCTTAAATAGGCACCTATACGATTTTTCTGGATGAAACTTGGCAGGAAAACTCCTAAACATATATGGTGAAAGAGCAAGCAAAGTTTTGAGGTCATGAGATATGCCAATGCAGAGATAGAAAATTGGCAAAAGTCCTAGAAGTTGAAGAAGTGGGTGGTGCCATTGTAGGTGCCAGTTTACCTCTCTTTCTCTCAAGCTGCTTCACTATGGGGCTGTTGTTAAGGGTCAAACTTAGGTAATGTCAAGGTGCAACTTTGAAGACAAAAACAGCAAGTTTTTAGAGTGTATAATTGATATAGACTAATTGGGATGCATGTATCAGGTTGATGCATGCATCAAGCAATGCAAAGGAAGTATTTTTCTTAGCAATAATGTTGCTGAAGTGAGTATGAAAAAACAATTTGAAGTCATTATCTCCAGTAGTTAGCTTTTATGCAACAAAGGGTTAACCTCAAACCATTGAAAATCATCAGCTTTCCCTATTCTACTGTATAATCATGCCCTATCCATGCCAGATTTGAGGGCATGAGGAAATGTAATACTCCTAGGATATCTAAGCATTTTGGTTTTTTAAATTTTTATTTGATGCATTATTTTACTATCATTACATCAAAAAATTATTGCAGGCACGGTTGAACACCAGTCCAAAGTGCTACACAGGTTCACTCTTGATGTTGTCTTGAACAGCATGTCTGGAAACCGTAAGTATCGATACAAAAATGCCTCTCTGGGCACGGATGAGCTTCGTAGGAGACGAGAGGAGGAGGGAGTGCAGTTGAGGAAACAGAAGAGGGAACAGCAGCTTGCTAAGAGGAGAAATGTTCGAGAGGTTGATGAGGTGCAGGATGATGAAGTCTCCTCTTCTATGCAGGTGAGGAGGAAGGGCTTTTGGTTTTTTAATGAGTTTAAATTTATTTCACTTTGAGAAACTTATTCAATGATTCCTGTCAACTTCTTAAAATGAAATGGCATGGCATGCTAAAAGCTTATGGAGATGATTGCCATCCTCTCCACTCAGAAGAGATATGAGTATATGCTTCCCACTGTAATCTATAGTATTGGCAGAAAGTATTGCAACACCATAGGAAAAATGAAGTTTATGTTTCCCAATGCAGAAGAAAGAAATAATACAGGCAATTCCAAGTGATCTTTATTCAGAATTCCATAACTTGATATCGGCAGTGTTTACCTTTAGCAGCAAGCACCAGGTGAATGTGATTTGATATAGACTCAACAAGAGTCTTGCACAATGGGGTAAATTGTGCATGAAGCCATGGAGGCAGTATTTCTTATAAATCTGTGACAGAGACGAATAGTGCGCACCACACCTCAATGCAATCTGACGCACTGAATATCCTTCTTTAGAAAGGCACACGATAGAAGCACACTACTCAGCAGATATCTCATTGGTCTTGGGCATTGTCAGCAAAAAATGACTGAAGTCCTCACTTTAACCACATGGTATCTTATAATAGAATGTGTTCTAAAAATAGATTTTGGACTACCCACACTTATATTATCATTCTGTGATTGGATAGTAACTTTATTTACAATAAAACCTTTACTGACAGTAAAACTAAGCATTAGAGGTAGGTAAAATGTGTTTTTTTTTATAGGTGTCGCAATACTTTCTGCCAATACTGTAGATACTAGTGTAGTTTGTAGTTAGTTTTGGAACTGGTAAGTTCCAGTAGCAAAAATCAGGTTTTCACTAATTTTTGCTAGAAAAAAAAAACTGGAAAAAAAAAAAATTTTTTTAACTATTTAAATTTCATGCTTTATGAAGGACTGTATTCTCTTTATTCAAGTTGAGAACGCCATCATGCCTTAAAACTGAAAAATAACTATTCTCCAAGGTTAACCATGAACAAAACTGACTTCATCACTGGTGAATTATTGGATGTATGCTCATTGGCTACCTTTATTGATCCTATATCCTTCTAACCTGCAATTTCTGTCCATTGAGAAAAGACTGACTTCCTCTTAATAGATTTGCATTTCTGGCATCTGGCCAAGGGGATTTCTTAGCTTTATTCAACCTTTTTTGGTCAGCTGAATATGTTGTTATATGCATAAGAATAAAGATTCAGAGCACTATTCAGATGGCTCTATAAACTCCTGATACCAAGGAATGTTGCCAATTGTCCAGTACCAAACATTGGCTCAAATTTAAATGAAATATTCACATGTAAATCTGAAGCAATGTTAATATGACATACTGCAAGGCTGTAAGAATAGTATAGAAAACTGCTAAATTCATAAAAGTTTTTCCCTATGTGTGGATGCAGGGCTTCAGAGAGTTGAGAATATTTCTAGAACCTTTGAAGATCTAAATTATATGTTTTAGGACCATCATTTGTGGAGCCCAAATGGAATTTGACAGTAAAATAAGATCAAAATCTGGGAACTTATTTTTGCTTTTGACTTGCCTTCCCCCTTAAAAACATGACAGACAGGAAACTAATAATAGGAAGAAACATTGAGATTATTAATTGGTCTTACCAGACTTGAAATTCTTTTCCAAGATGTTTCTGAGACATGTTGAATATTGGGCACCACTGGGAAGAAGACAAAAGACAGAAAGGTTGTATGAAGAGCTGTGCAACAATTTGATCACATAGGAAATGTATTAAATGGAAAATTAATTGAGCTAGTACTAGTGTTTTTTTTAAGTAATAGAGAAAAATCACTATCTATCTGGAAAGCTTATCATGTTCTGAAAGAATCATACTTGTATCTAAAATCAAACAAGTTATGAAAGATGCAATTTTGGCTGAATGTAAAAATTTTTAGTGTAGAGTTTTTAAGTATTTTGGAAAAATAAATTGCAACTTCCTAATCAAGCTGCAGAATGTTGGTGGAACCCAGATCAGAATTAAGCTGAATTGCCTAATTTCTAACTTTCAAGTATTCTTTTACCCAGCTTTTTATTTATAACTCAAGGAGCCTTGGAGATGTGTTTTTTGTCCCTTCCCATCAAAATTTAAGGGGGTATATCTTGGAGACCCTTTGACTTTAGACTGTTCAAATTTCAAATTTACAAATTTCTCATGACCCTCAAAGGCTATGATTTTCTCAGCTAAATTCCAGTTTATGTTGCTACCAACTTCCTGAATTTTGGATTATGTCACTTGGAATGACCCCAATTTGCTTTCCTGATAAGACCCCACCTCATGGAGGTGGTGAAGGTCCATTAGCAGATCAAGAGCATGTAGGTGTAGGTATTCCACCTTCAGTGGCATAGGCAGGAAATTGGTAAGGGAGGGGGGGGTTGAGGCCAGGTAGACACCCCAACTCCACTAACTCCACTACCCGGAATTTACCTTTTCAAAGAAATCATGGTCTGGCATCTTGGGTCTGTGGACGGACCTCAGACTTTCCTCGAAGGGGCATAGCTAAAATAGGAATTCCCAAGGAAGGTTGAAATATGCCTGTCAGTGTCACTGACCGGGAAGCCCAAGGGGGGGAGGTTCTAACCCCCCTAAAACCCCCCTCCCCCTCCCTATGCCACTGTCCACCTTCCTGATTTGACATGATATTGCAGGTAATCTATGAGTCATTCAATAGTGCTTTTTCAAACTAAAATCCAGCAAAATCTAAGAGGTTATGATCAGCAGGCTGCAAACTAAGAATAAAAATGGTGCTGAAAAGTTTTTAACATGTCTGTGTGGGAATATAGCATAATTGTGCTTCAAACATGTATCCAGGTTCTTATGTGTGGTTATTAAAAAAAAAATATTGCACTATTTGCTGAATATAAGATTTTGACTTTATTCACTCTAAGATGCATTCAGACTGCAATGCTTCATCTTGTTCACTGCCATTGTCTATGCTATGTTGAATTCACCACATTGAAGGTTAAACATTGCATTGATAACTTGAGCACACATGTGATAGGATATGTGTTCAATAGCTGAGGTGATCTAGTTATGTAAGTCATCCAGAAGAATCTGAATCAGGTAACTTTTTAAAATTAACACATAATATTGTGTGCATATTTTTCACATACTTTTTGTAATAACAGGCTTCCATATATAAAATTATAAGTTGAAAAACTGTATGTTGCAATATTGGAAGAAAGATGATCAGAACAAAAATGTTGGAAAACATTGAGTCAAACTTTTTTGTTTTTGCTGTAAAATGATAATACTTGAACTGGTGTCATAATACTAACAAGATAAACAGCTTAGCCAACATAGTAATTCTTTGTATAAGTGCAGACAGGTTATTAGAAATGGCTAATTTTTCACCATTTGTCAGAGTGAGGTGAGTAATGATAATAAAGTCATTATTCTCTTTCTGCTATCACCCAAAATATACTGATTATGATGATGCAAGATGAAGATAAGATGCTTGTGCATACCCTGCATTGGACTGTCATTGCCAAGTGGACATGAGAATTGGTTTCTTCTCTCAGGCTGATGTGTCCAGCTCTAATCAAGTGACTGGTATAGATGAGAACATGATCTGGGCAATTCAGAGTGGGAAGAATGACAGTGAGTTTGAAGCAACACAGAAATTTAGGAAGCTTCTGTCTCGAGAACCAAATCCCCCAATTGATGAGGTCATCCGCACTGGCATCATCCCAAAATTTGTGGAGTTCCTTACCAGAGAATCTGATTATGCACTACAGGTAAATGGCAGATACTTCTTATGCATTTTATATTTTTTGGTTCTATTTTCTTCATGACTCCATTATTCATTGAAAAATTTTGAACTTATTCATGTGCTTTTCTCTTAAGTGCTGAATCAATCACAGTATCTCTTAATATAAGGAATGAAGTCTACTACAGATGGAGTCGTGACATACCATGCTTATCAGCTGAATGTTTTGAGATTAACAGAGGTTTTATTGTGGGATTCCTTTCACTGTGGTGACCGAGTAAACTTAATGGTAGGAAGTTGTGCCATCAGTGTGGCTGACAGGAATACTTGATCTCAGAACGTAGTACAAGAAATGTTATAATTCTATCTATATTCTATTCCAAATGACCTTTTGCTGTGATGTGCCCTATGTACTTAAAAAAAAAAAAACAGCATTGGGGCTGCTGTCAATTGCTAAAGAACTCAGTGGTGTAAGGATGAAACAATGGATTATTACATGTCAATACAATAAACCTATGCACTCGGGGTCAGACAGCTTCATGCAGAATTATTTATGCAGACCATTTTGCATGAGTTTTTGTGAGACAATATTTCCTTCACCGAATGAAAGGAGCTTGCTCCAATTTAGTGATTTCTATTTTATGGATACATTCCTACTGGTGGAAATTATTTAGGTCTTGGTTTTGTTCCTTGGTTTGGTTCTTCACAGAGCCTGCAAAGATGCAAATTCAACTACTCTGATGAGATTTCTAGTATTTTCTTGCCTGCAAAAATGATTTTTGCATGAATTGTCATTCATGCAGTAATTGACCTATGTGAATTTTGGAGGTATCTCAATGTTGCTGTATCCATGCTTGGGCAGTTTGAGGCAGCATGGGCTTTGACAAACATAGCGTCAGGGACATCACAGCAGACTCGGGTGGTGATTGAAGCTGGAGCTGTGCCCATCTTCATTCGCCTTCTGAGCAGTCCCTATGAAGATGTGCAGGAGCAGGCTGTCTGGGCCCTGGGGAACATTGCTGGAGATTCCCCTGAATATCGGGACTATGTCCTTCAGGAAGGCATCCTTGCTCCGCTCCTTCAGTGAGTATAATCAGTGGGCTCATTTTTAGGGTAAGCCTTAAAGACATTAAAACATCATGGTATAGTGCAAAATACTTAAGGCTGCTGCCTTCCTAAAATCCTATCCCACTTCTTTATAAAAGATTCTTCATACAGAACAGAATAACTTCCATGTTTGCTTTATGAACAAAAGTTCTCCTGAGGTAGGGTTTCAGTTTGTGCAATTATTTGCTACCTCAGTTTATTAAAAAAAATTTAAATTACATGAGTTATGGTATTGCTTTTGAGTAGATTTTCTTTTAATACCAAGTACCTAATCCCTAGTTTGGTGGAGTTTTATATTTTAAAATGTTCAGCTGTCAGTTCTAAGAACTGTCTGCTCATTTTGAGCTTTGAGCGATAGAAAATATAGCAAAATAGGTGAGTCCTATGTGTTGGTGACAACTATAGTGTTTTTTTGAAATGATAGAACTTCACCTAAATGGCTCTTTTATTTCAGGAAAAAGAGATTCAATATCCCAGCATGGAGAGTTGTTTTAAAGTAATATAAATGATGCATTTCTTTTTGAACTGTGGATATGTAGCAAAGTAGGTTTAGAGGGTTTCTGAATTGATGTCAAGACAGGCTGAGTGATACATAATTATTTCACCAATTAGCATTCAACTAGGTTGTTTATTTCACATGGTGGTCTACATGGTCATGTTCAATGGCCAATGCAAGCCTCTGAGATGCAGTTTGTGTACCTGTAGTATCAGAGAATTTCGAGGCTCCCCTCACTAAAATCAAATATACTGAGCAACACAATATTTCATTTTTCTGATTGAAGGTAGCCTTCCAACAACCTACGAGGAAGAGTATAAGTCCAGAGTCCTGGCAGTACTTGAATTTCATTAAAGAAACTTTGTTTTCCACCTGTACTTTAGAGGAGCACCATAGATGCAGGTAATCCTAGTCTGAAAATGTGGTTCCTTGCAGTGGTTTGGGTGCCTATTGAGTTGAGCTATTCTACAAAGACTTGACATAAGTAAGTAGACTCTCAAAGTTTGGAAGAACATGGAGGTGGCAAAGTATGAGTAGGGATAATACTTCCTTCCTCAGACCTGTTTTTATAACTAGCAATTAATGTGCTTATCATGTGACAGGAATGGCCTATTAGAATCCCAGTTTGTCTACTTATTTCTGCATTTTACCAAAGTTAAAGATAAATTATAGAATGTTGGGTAGAAGGAAGGTATATGCTCCCTTCCTTTCTGCCACTTGGACTTGCGTGAAGCCTTCACTTCAGAAATGCTTGCATCGTGTTAGCACAATACAGTCTTCTGACTACTTTCTGTGCATTATTCTCAATAGAGAAGTCAAGAAAATGGAATTTTAGAACTATATTAGCAGTCATTAAAATGAGTAATAGCTGAAAGAATTGGACTGTAGATACAAGCTGCCAAAATGAGGTTCTTATGTTGAGTGGCAAAAATGTCACACACTTGAAGTGGATTTTGAGTGCCTGCCATCTGGGAGATGGCCTTCAGGTTAAGCAGCTGAGGTCTCAATCAAGTCCAGTGGTTTGGACATGTACTTTCTAAGAGATTCCCAAAAGAAGTATCTCAATTCTAAGTGTCTGGCAAAAGTTCATTTAGTAGGCCTTGTACCAGTTGGAATGACAACTTGGTGAAGCTTAACCATGAAAGACTTGGCATTCCACTTTTCAAGCAAATGTCCATTGCCAGAATCAAGAACTAGGATGCACCTGGGCCTGCTTTGACTCAATCCCATTAAGTTTGAATGGACAGTTTGGAAGAGGAATGAATGAATGTGATGTTTTCAGTGATGTTTTCTTCATGTAATTTTTCACACCAGTCTTTCATGAACTCTTTCATTTTACTCAGCTTTTTGCATCTTTCTACCAGTGGATGTGAAAGAACAGAAGTTTTACTTGGCAAATTCCAAATTCTGGAAGCACTATATTCAGCAGATGGGCCTAGTAATATTGGATGATGTAGTATTAAATCAGGATGTTGATTGGTAACAGTAAAACTTTCATATAATGTTTGACCAATCTCTGCCAATGAAATGTGCAGTGGGTGAACTATTAGGCCTATGTATTCTTGCTGAATATTTTTTTATACACTTTTTTTGTCTTTGATGAGAAAGGACCCTGTCAGAGGTTTTGTTTTTTGTTCTAAGTTTGAAACATGGCTCTTATGGAAACAGATTGTTGGGGAAATCTACACGAATCTCAATGATGCGAAATGCAGTGTGGGCACTTTCTAATCTTTGCCGAGGGAAAACCCCGCCACCAGATTTCTCAAAAGTGAGTCCATGTCTCCCAGTATTGGCCCGCCTGCTCTTCCATGGGGATCCTGAGATTCTGGCTGACACCTGCTGGGCCCTCTCCTATCTCTCTGATGGCCCCAATGACAAGATCCAAGCTGTCATTGACTCTGGTGTCTGTCGACGACTTGTTGAACTCCTTATGTGGGTCCTCTCATTTTTTTTACAATTTTATACAATTCAAATTCTCTGCTAATAGAGTTCAGGAGAACTTGACATGAAATCAGTAACAGTCAAGTTTGGTTAGATTTTATGTTGTGTAAGTTTTGAGACCTTGATATTACCTTCAGATGACTACAAGTTTTCCAATTGAATGGCAAATATTATTGTAACAGTACTACTAAGTGTATTAAGTTTAGTCTTGTTTTAGAGAGCAAGAATTTTGAGCTTGATAGAGCAAGAGTTTTGAATGCACTAATTGTCTTCTCATTGTACTGAAAGCATCATTGTATTTGGGTTACATATCCTGTTTTAAATCATGCCAGGAATGATTTGATCGATGGAGGTATCATTGGGGTTGCAGAGGTGTTACTCCTTGCATTGATGTTGAACTTTGTAATTTTCCATATGTGGTTGTCATGTCCTTGTAGGCACAACCAAACTGGAGTTGTGTCGGCAGCCCTACGTGCAGTTGGAAACATAGTGACTGGGGATGATGTTCAGACACAGGTGATTATCAACTGCTCTGTCCTCCCATGTCTCCTCTCCCTCTTGTCCTCTGCCAAGGAATCGATTCGCAAGGAGGCCTGCTGGACCATCTCCAACATCACTGCTGGCAATAGACAGCAGATCCAGGTGAGCAAGAAAGAGAAATCATGGGGTTTCTGGACTTAATTCTATGACTGAGCCAGTTTCAGTAAATTTAAGCTGGCAGATGTCTCCCTTCATCACATATTGAAGAAAGCCTTTGTAATATGGAAGACAAGGTTATATTATCCCTTAGTTGCATGATGTAAATGTTTGTGCCAATTATTTTTACACTTGGTTTTATAACTCTCACACTAAGCTACTTACCCTAGAACATGGGTGTCAAACTGGCAGTCCACAGGCCGAATCCAGCCCACCAGTCCATTTTGTCTGGCCTGCAAAGTCCTCCTCAACAGTTGGTTACGGAAAAGTACTGCAAATTTCAGCCTGTTTGTATTAAAGATTAGGTGTTTGATTTTTATTTTGGCCCCTTTTCACCCCAAAAGGCTTCCATTCTGCCCCTAGCATAATTGAGTTTGACACCTCTACCCTAGAACATGGTGCATACATTTTTGGGCATTTTAGAAGATCACAGTTGGTGTCATGCTTAACTCTAGGGTTCTGGGATCCAAAATGCCACTGAAAGATATGAATGCAAATGTGGATGTAATGCAACAGAATCCAGGAGCAAGAGACATGCAGCAGTTTTAATATTGTCCAGACATTTGAATAGTCAGTATGGAAGTTCCTAAATTGAAATTTCAAGAAATTTCCTGCATTAGACAGTATCCTGATATGAGGTATGTTCTAAAAGTAGTGGTCACTGTGGCAAAGCTTCTGTGTCTTTCCAGGAGCAAAAAAATATTGCTGGAGTCTTTTACAGCTGTGAAATTTCAGCATTGAATCGAATTTTATTTTTATTTCTTTATTTCTTGCATACAGTTGGTTGAATTAGCTGCTTACTTTTTTTTTTTTTTTTAGAAGAGTAACAAAGGCCTGACCCTCTTAGAATTGTTTTACCCGCCTATGAACTGTCATTGATGGAAGAGCAGGCCCTCTGCAGACTTGATGAAGCTGCTGAATGATGAGAGCATAATTGCCTTTATGGGAAATAAAGATTTATTGAGAGCTTTCTTTTGAAAAATCAGCCATATTCAATCAATTGATTCAACCAATTGTACTTGAAAAAAGTAATGACATTTGGTACAGAGCTGAAATTTCACTCAAGTGTAGAAGAAACAGCTTGTAAAATACTTGGCATTCAAATGCTACTCCTGGAGAGATGGAGCTGAACAGCAGTGAGCACTGTTTTTTTTTAAGCACACCACACAGTATGCTAGGTCTTTAACTTTTTTGCTGCAGTGGTCAACTTTTCTCACACAGCAGCTAGTACTCCCTGACCCATGTAGATTCAATTATGCAGCAAAAAAGCAATGAATTCTGTCAATGGCATTTATGGTTGCCAATTTGAATAGACTAACCAGAGTTTTAATCATTTTTTTAATTTGATCAAAATCAAATTCTGATGTCACCTAAATTCCTTCTAAATGCCAGTTTTGTTTTTATTGCACTGAACAGTATGAAAAATAGCAAAAATGAGCCTTTTGTGATTGGCATCCAATTGGAATCTGTTGCATCTGCACAGCTCACCTGTAAGCAAATTTAAAACTTTTTTGGAAAAAGGAGACAGACACATAAGCAGCATTGTTAGAGTAATGCCAAAAGAAGCAAAAGCCAAATGAAGTAGCCTCTTGCAGAAAGTGGGTTGAAATAAATCCTCTTTAGTTTCTGCACTTGTTTATTTTTGGTTGCCCCTGAAAGGTATACTCACATGCTGAGAAGAATGAAGACACCTCATTTGTTCAATCACATAATCATCATTTTTCCTTTGTAAACATTTCATTTTTTGTGGCTGCAGTGGAGGAAAATTAGGCTTCATCAATGGACTTTTGGTGGAGGAATGGAGGACATGAAATTTTCACCTAATGCTATAATAGGAGTTGTAGCAGAAGTGGACAATATGCTAAACTTAGCTATGAGTGGGTAAAATTGTTTTACTTTGGTGTCAAGGTGATTTGATTTACATGTGATACAGGCCGTGATAGATGCAAACATCTTCCCTGTGCTAATTGAGATCCTTGGGAAGGCTGAATTCAAGACAAGGAAAGAAGCAGCTTGGGCCATCACCAATGCCACCTCGGGTGGGACTGCTGAGCAGATCCGATACCTTGTTGAATTGGTAAGTCTTGAAACCTTAGGCCTGAATGTAGAAACTTAATTTATGGGAGATAAAGGAGCCTTTAAGCTCAAGGGCTGTTTTTCCTCCATAGAAATCCATGTATTCTTAAAGGACTGTTAACTAAGGAAGGTTTCAACATTCAGGCCTTAGGCTTTCCTCTTTGTGTAGTTCCTGTGATACCATTTAGATATGTGGATAACTTATGGATAATTATTTCCCATTGGCATTATTTACAGTGGGTTTTAATTATAATTTTAGCTTCAGCTTTATTACAGGTTGATTTTTCCCTGCAATGACTGTATTTATCATATAGGGCTGCATTGCTCCCCTGTGTGACCTGTTGACGGTGATGGATTCCAAGATTGTTCAGGTTGCCCTCAATGGGCTGGACAACATCCTGCGACTGGGGGAACAGGATGCCAAGGCCAGTGGGGTTGTGAATCCCTATGCTCTCATCATTGAAGAATGTTATGGTGGGTTTGTTTTCCATGTAGAAGTTAGCATTTGCTTCTATAGCAATAATTCCACCTTTGATTATGTGTAAAGACTCGTTTGGTGTGATATGGCAATAATGTAAATGGTAGGCAGGGGTTGTATGTGTGAAGGAGGCTTCACTTTCCCTCATCTGTTCTTGCTTTGTTGTAAGCATTGTGAAGTGTCAGGAATCCCCTGCCAGAGGTAAGGATCAGTGACATGATTTTCTGTGCACACAGGCCTGGAGAAGATTGAGTTCCTGCAGAGCCACCAGAACACAGACATATATCAGAAGGCGTTTGACATCATTGATCATTACTTTGGGGCCGAAGAAGACGAGATGCGGTTGGCACCAGGGGATGGGAATCAGGTTGCATCAGGGCAACACCTGGAATTCAACCCACCCAATGCCTCTCAAATGGGGGGGTTCCAATTCTGATCCCCCACCTTCCTAGGAATTTTTTTGTTTCTATTCACCTCTCTACATCCTCCTCTGTCATCATCGTATATATGAAAACACGTTGTTGTTGTTTCCCTGTGAGAGTGAGAGGGTGCAGTTGATTTGTGAGTGTGTATGAGGGTGTGATGTGAGGATTCAAGGACGGACTGTGATAGCTCCTCCCATCTTTCTTTGTTTCTCCCATGTTATCCTTTTCTATTCACTTTTCCTCACCTAATAACTGTCTCGGACAGTGCGACAGACGACTTGGACATTCATCCCATGTGTCCTGGTGCCATACTGACCACGACCAAAGACATCTCTCTCTCTCTCTCACTCTTGCTTTGGTGTGATATGGGAATCATTCTCTGTTGATTCTGTTTAATCCCCCCCAGTCTGCAACTTCACTCCTCAGTGTCAAACAGGCAGTCCAATGTTCATGCTAGTCGCAGTAGATGCTAGAGGAAAAAGCAAAGCTTTTCCTTTCAGATTTTTCCTTAAAACTAAATGTCTTTCACAGACTGGTGAGGTGTGGCCTTGCCCGCACATTCAAGCCTCTTCATTTCAAATCAGTTTTTTCTGTCTTATTTTTGGAGGAAGTTGCTGAATGTTTCTTGGTGAGAATAAACCTTCTTCCCTTAATAGTTCATGCCTTACAAATGATTCAAGCCTGTTGCAGATTATAGCAATATTCCATTTCTCTTATGTTTGAGTGCTGATGATCTCCTGAGTGCTGACATGGAAGCATTCATGCTCAATTTCAGAGCAAACTAGGAGAATCTCTTGTCTCTTGGATTCAGGAAAGGGTTCCCAGAATGCATGCTCCAAGGATGGAATTCAGGCACTTTGTAAAGGTACTATCAATGGGGAGGGTTGACTGGAACCAAATAGGTTTTAATGATGACTGACAAGTTACCCAATCATAATTTATTTTCTGTCAGGATGATGTTGAAAGAGTCTTCTATCCCTACCCTTTCATGAGTGTTTTAACCTTGACATTACCAATGATGCATCCGAGTAACCCTTCCATGGCTACACACTGAAATATCAGTTGCACCCCAGGCAGAGCTGGGCAAAATACAAGTGAAAGAGCATTTAAATACAAAATACAAATGCCCATGACAAAATGTATTGTAAATGCAAAATATAAATACAGCCCAGTAATGCTATTTCAAATGCAAAATATTTATTTTGAAATACAATTGAAAATACGAAATATTACATTTTCAAGTTTACATAGTGCCTTTCAGATTTTGCCCAAAATCAGGAAACCTTCAGAAGTTCTGACCATTGGCCTTCATGCCACATAGCCTGAGCATGGCATTCTTTGTTTTCCTTTCTGAATCCCAGATTGCTCTCCGTTATACCATTCATAATCCTCGTGATCTGAATGTAGTCTCTGAAAGCAAAGAACAGAAATATTAACCTGCGTTGGCAAGATTTGGGCTGGCACAATGTCAAGGTCTAAAGATGGCCATTATATCTCAAATCAAAAACCTTGTTAGGGCCAAGGACAAGGTTAGCATATTTACACCAAAATATTGCAACACAATCAACCTTCAAATGTATGAAGAAGTTGAATGTTGCAGCTAGTATTCCACTGATCACTTTCTCTGTAGATTATGCAGCACATTTGGCCTTGATCCTCTACCCCTCTTGTTCAACAATGCTGAAGAATTTCCCATCCAATAAAGAAGGCAAGCCTTCTGAGGTAGCCAAGTTTGAAGTTGCACTGAACCAATTAAAAAGTATTTTACATTTTGTAAAATGTATTTCAAAATACTTTTTTTTGCAGAGAACTGTATTCCAAATGTAAAATATAAATATGTATTTAAATACTAAGTACCTGAAATGTATTGAAAAATGTATTTTAATTACAATTATTTTAAATACTGCCCACCTCTGACCCCAGGTTGGTTTATTGAAAAATCCACATCTATTTTCTTCAACCACTCCTTTACAGTGGCTTTAATTTCATCTGCACTTCCACACTGCAGATCATCTTCCATGCCCCAAGTGATTTTCACATGTTTGAGCCCATGAAGGATGGTTTGCATGGAAGATGATTATGTTGAATTCTTTTTAATACTTTTTGCTACTGAAATCTCAAAAACTCTAGAAATAACTCTCTTTCTAACTGGAAGGGGCTGTCAGAAAGGATAAATTCTTGAATGTTTGATTTAGTTCTGGATTAGATGCATTTTCTTACCAAATGCTGGTAAAATTTTGTGATGGTGGTTGATCACTTCTTTGTTGTGCAGGTGCTTGTGTTTCTTTAAACATGTTTTTGTATGGTGTGCTTTTCCTTGCTGGCATCCTATGCTGTGGGCATGGGTTACTTTGGGTTGCACCCTCAGACCCTCATCCCCTTTCTGATGAATACATCAATCATGTCAACAGCCTCAATTCTACCTGGAAGGCAAGTCTTAAATCCAGACTATAATTTTGGTGTGGAAGTCAAATTTCTGTGGATTGTGAAATTGATGACCTGCATGTGACTTTGTGAAGACTGAGGACATAAGTTGGCCTATTACACTTGTACTAAATATTCAAGAAGATACTGCTTTGATGGGAATTCTTCAATGCATGCTAACAAAGCTCTACCTGGAATTGTTGTGGGCAGTTGGAGTCAAGTACTCTTGAAAAGGGGCATAAATACCTGTATGCTCTTTTTCATATCCATGCTAATGTGCCGCTCTAGGCAACCTGCAATAGAATAAAGTGATCTGTTGAGATGTAAAGGATATGAAAGAAAATACCAATAACTTTTTCACCCATATATTTCAGCAAGACTTTTGCTGAAACTATATTTATGAAACTTGCTCTGTGGATATATTTATTTGTTCTCAACATACATTATATATTTCATCAAAAACAAAGCTGTGATTTTTTTTCAAAAGAAATTGACTTAGATACTACTAGTATCTCCTTTAGGACTTAAATACAGTCATGGTCTGAGAAAACTACAACCTTTTCTTTACTTTGAGAATCAGTGGAAGCAAAGATGATATCAGTTACCCTCTGTATGTCTGACCACAACAGAGGTATATTTCATTAGAGCCTTCCACCAAGGTAGGTTTCTACCAACCCCACTTTGAGCATTCATATCACATCCCAAGGTTGATGGAGCATGGTTTTCCTATAAATATGAAACCACCCTTATCATCTCTGGAGAAGGAAAGCTGACCATTGCAAAAATTATGTTTTCATAATTGTTCTTCCTTAAGCCCCCACCACAACTGCCATTGTATCTTGTTCTAAGAACTGTGGCAACAACCAAATTGCAAGGGCTTGGGAGGCAACAGATTGAGGGAAATCTCCCTTATTGTTGTCCATAGCTTATGTATGTGAGTCAACTTTTATTATTGACTATCAGCCTCTTATGTTTTTATATCTTTTAAATCTGAAAATTTTATCTTGTTGAACAGTGAAGTGGTATTAGTTCAGTTCTGCATTCATAGAGCTATGCAGGTTATTCCCATGCAGAACATGCAATAGCCTTGTGCATCTTTTGGGTAGGGATATGATTACTGGAATTTTTCCAGTTGCTCTTTTGAATAGGGAGCATGTAGCTTTTGAAAGAAAAGTTCATCAAGATATCTCCTACCAGATGTTCATAGTTCCCGGTAGGTCATCAAAACCATGAAGGCCTGGTCAGAAGCTCTTACAGCTGTTACCACTGTCAGGAATCGTTTTGGGGGGCATTCCTTCTACTGGCAGTAAAGCTGTCGCATGAAATTGCATGAAAATCGCACAATGGCAGCACAATTATGAAATGCTGGCATTTCACTGCCTTTGAATATTTTTCGGATGCTTTGAAATATTGAATGTTCTATGTGCAGGCAGGGAGGAACTTTGCCCCAGACTACCCATGGAAGGAGATCCTGATCTTGATGGGGGTGCGGGAAGACCTGCGCCACCATCGTCTTCCCACAAAACTGACCATCTCCGATTCCGTTGTCGTTCCCAAGTCCTTTGATTCCCGAGAAGCCTGGCCAGACTGCCCCACCATACGTGAAATTAGGGACCAAGGATCTTGTGGATCTTGCTGGGTGAGTCCCATATACCTTTGGAAAAATAAATGCGTTTATTTAATTCCAGGTGATATCAGCATTGTTTTTTGGTAAGTTTAAGACATAATCTCTTTGATCTATCCACAACCAGGAGCACAGTCAGGGAGTTTGCTGTGAAGAATGTCCAAACTCATCAGAACCTTTATCATGATTTTATAAACATGCTACAGTTAGAGTAACAAGATAACCCATCACAAAAAATAGTCATAAGGCATAAGATCGGGTTTACACATTGCTCCCACTCAGTTGTTATGCTCATTATGCACTATTGTAAGAGTTCCAGACACATTTGAGGGAATTGAACTGTGATTAACTTTCATTCTGCTCTCTTCTGCCTTCAGGTCTTAGTCATTATAGTATGTTGCCCAAAAGAATGTTAGGTTGCTACAGTGACAGATGTGTGGGCTGGAGCATTGTTGTCCCAAAGCAGCCACTCTCCAGATCTCCAGTTACATGGTTGTTTCCAATGAATGGCATCACCTAAACATTTGATGACTTTTGTTAGGATGCCCTCCCTCCCTGTGCACTATGAATTGGGTATCCTACCAAAGAGTCCTTCAATGTTCAGGTGATGCCATTCATTGGAAACAACCATGTAACTGGAGATCTGGAGAGTGGTTGCTTCAGGACAACAATGCTCCAGCCCTGTCACTGGCAACCAACCTCATCAAGCACAAGGTGAATGTCCATCTCCAACCCATGTACTCACCAGGTCTGGCTGTGTGTGACTTTTTTCTTTTCCCATACCTGAAGTGTCACTGGGCCACTTTACCATTTAAAAAAATGTATATCAGAACTTTTTGACTGGCCCTCATATGTAACATGTAACGGATGATATAATGAAATTAGCCACTTGAAACCCAAGTGAGCTTGCTTTTATTCTAGACCTTGTCAAATGACCAAATGAGTCATCTGTGCCTGCTTGCTCAAATGAACTGAGTAGTGCAAGTTTGATCTTGCATGGAGGAAGCAGCCAGAGTTTGCACACTTGCTCATTTAATATGGCCTGAAAAAAAAAATTTACTTTGATTCTTAACACTAAGTCCTTTACCTGTCACATGGCCTAAGTCCAAAATGCATTAAAATCATGAGGGCTGAAAGTAATAGTGACCAACTCCACTTAAATTTCACCTATACATGTTGGATGTGACACCCTATGAATTAGTCTGTTTCCCTGTAAAATTGGAAACGTCTTTGAGGCATCCTGGTATATTTTCCTTTTGATGAAGCTTATTTTCTTCCCTATGTTTTTATGGCATCTTTTGGCATGCAGGCATTTGGAGCTGTGGAGGCAATGAGTGATCGTTATTGCATTCACTCTAATGCAAAGAAACATTTCCACTTCTCAGCTGAGGATCTGCTCAGCTGCTGCCATATCTGTGGATTTGGTTGCAATGGAGGGAATCCTGGGGCTGCCTGGTCCTATTGGGTCAACTCTGGCATAGTGAGCGGTGGTAACTACGACACTAACATGGTCAGTTCCTGAGTGCTGCATGAATGGAGACAGAATTTTGTAGATTCATAGGAGACTCAGAATTTATATTGCATTCCATTAGCTATGCACTGCAAATTATTGAACATTTCAGTAAATTACAGTGTGTGATATACTGGCCAGAGTGGGACTGGAGATTCTTTTAAAGCTGAGTGAAAGTAACTCATTGGAGTTGTTTAATAAATTCAACAAATTGACTTAGTAGTTCCCATAATAATGGTGCTCTAGGAGATGTAGCTTTTACAGTCCTTTAAAGTACTCTCCTCCAGGATCCTAAAAGTGCTGCAGCTTGCTCAAGCAATTGTGGAAAGCTACTTGATAATCCTCTGGTGGTATCCTCCTCAGCTCTGAATTTACTGTTTTGGCCAAGTCTTGATTATGACTAAGAGGCTTCATTGCTGGAAAGAAACTAGCATGAAGGACATTGTATCCTTGCACCTAGGGCTTAACAAGTTTTTCCATTTCATTCACAACCTCATGAGGATGCCTAGGCTATGGGTCATCTTCAGGATTTTTTCCCCCCATCAAGGAAGCAGTGTATCCAACATACACCTTATGATGAGAAAACAATCTCTCCTTGCAGAGTCTTAAGCCAACTTGGATACACTTATATCTTCTCCTAACTGGAAGCAAATGAAAATGTAAAAATGCTTGTCCTCTTTTGTTGGCTCCTACAATGCAGTTTCTTTCTCCACTGAATATAACACAGAGAAAATGCTGAATCTTAGACAAGTAGCTTCCTTTCAATATAGCAAGCTGGAACTGGCTTTCAGGCTGTAGAATGGGAGACTGGAAACATTTTAACCTCTTGTGTTTTGTGTGACTTTGCAGGATTTATTGAATAACCCTTGTACAGGGTGATTTTTTATTCGTCTGACCATTAAAGATGCTTATAATTTCCTTATTTATGAAACTAAGAACAAGATGTTTTAAAGGAGGCAAGATTAGTTTTGGGAAAGTTTATTTTCATAAGTTGGCCACCAGTCAATTTTTTTTCATCATGGCATCAATCCAGCATGAAGCAGAAAGTGTTCATTGTGAAACAATTATCTAAGTGAAAATTCCATTGTGACATTTCAACTAATATATTGTGGTGAATTTGGTGTGCATGATGCACCTCTCACATTTAGTTTATCAATTTGAATGAACAGGAAGTGTTCTCGACCAATGAAAAGGCCAGGCTGGCCACCCTACAGTACACATGCCTGAAATAGTGGAGGATGCACAAGAAGTGCTTACAAGAAGCCCTCGTAAGAATCTGTGATGGCTGTCACAGCAACTTAATCTCAGCTACAGTGCTGTGAGGAAGATCTACTGCCCTGATTTATCAGCTTACTCATACAAGATACAGTTGCACCAACCCATGAGAGATATTGGGAAGAGCAGATGCTTGGTGTTTGCTAACAAATTTTTATAGCTTTCTTGAAAATGAGCTTGATATTTTATTAATTTGATATGGTTTTTGACTAGGCACATTTCCATTTAGACAGTTATGTGAATAAGCAAAATGCATGGTTTTGGGCTTTAGAAAACCTGCTTGCTGTTGTCGACAATCCATTGCATTCACAAGTCACAGTGGGGTGTGCTTTGTCAAGCATTGGCATCTTTGATCCAACGTTCATGGTGAAGGCATGGTGAATTCTTGTGTTTATCTGGAGTTGTTAAGGGAGAACTTCATCCCTTTTCTCATGGGTTGACATGAATAAGGCTTGCTTTCAACCAGATGGAATGAGACTTCATACAGCAGGTGTTGTGTTGGACTTACTGCAAGTGACATTCAATAACAGAGTGTTGTCTAACAGGTTCCTTGAGATCCATGGCAGAGGTCTGACTTGGCCACCATTGTGATCTAAACCCCTGTGATTGTTTCCTTTGGGGATATTTAAAGGATAAAGTATTCTAGTTCAATCCACTCACTTTGGAAGCCCTGATAGTGGCAAATGAGCAAGGAATGTGTTCAATCTCAACAGACACGTGGCAGGCTGTGCTGCATAATTTCACCATACAGTTATGACATGTGATTGAACAAAGAGGACACGTTGTGCATGGTTTGTCACAAAGTGTAAATTTCCTCTGTGTAATTAGTTTACAAAAATATTCATGCTCCTAAATTAAATTGTATGCTTTTATGAGCAATTGTTATGGTCAGATGAATAAAAAATCACCCTGGTATTTTGGTTGGTGTTTGCAAGTAAAGTCACAACTTTTTTGAGCTGGTTTATAGGCCTAATTCAGTGTATCATCAAAAAATTAGTAATCTCGTAAAGGACCCTTGAATTAGACGTAGGTCAAATCACAGTACCAGTATTGGTGTACCATCCCATGCCTGGTCATTTCCTGACAGCAGGACTATTCCAATTCAAACTCTCTGCTGCCATAAAATGTTGGTTTTGAGTTTAATCCATTGTTTCATGAATAGAAAGCATAGAAGTTCAAGTAGCTGTAGTTCCATTTCATTCATGTAGATCCATTTTATATGCTATTTAAAGTTTTATAAAGCTTAAACCTTTACAGTTCACAGGGTAGTACCTATTTTAAAGATGAATCTGTTGTTCCTTTTTGAGTTAGAGGTTGATGTAAAGTTACTTTCTTCTGTGTCCTACAAAGCATCCAAGTGAAATGCTTAATTTAAGGGCCAACCTTGGTTCAAAAATTGTTATGACTCATTTTTCATTACAGACTCTTCTTTTTTACATTGCTAGCAATGAAAATTTGAAAATAAGTCTCATTTGAGGCATTGGAGATACCTATCAGTCAAATTAATCTAATAGGCACTTGAGATAATTCTCTCAAGTTATGTAGTGATGCTTCCCTCTTCTGAAGTCTTTTTGAAATGTGTTGAGACAGGGTTGCCAGCCATATGAAATCCCAGCCTGTGAGCATCACATTATTGGCCCAAGACCCAACTGCACAGGGGAGGACAAGACCCCCAAGTGTGTGGAGCAATGCGAGTCCAGCTACTCCATCCCCTACGAAAAGGATTTGAAGCATGGTATTGTTGAGTATTTTTTCTCCCATTAGATGCCAAAGAGCTTCCAAAGTTATGTGAAAGAATGCAATATGCACTGAGTCCTATTTGGGATCTCCAGTAGCTCTTTGTGGGTCAGAGGAGGCAGACTCTCATAGGGCAGGGGAACAAGACAACTAGTGCATTCAGCTAATTGAATTGAAAAATATATTCTAGTGCAGGCCCAACAAGCCTTATCATTGTCAGAAGCTTCCTAAGTCATTCATGGCTAATTGCACATATGCAGATCAAGTCCAGATGCTTTTCTCAACAGAGGTGCAGTTTGTGCCTCGTGACTAGAGGCTGGTTCAATGTAAATGTTTTCGTGTCAAAGCCGAAGGTTCTCTATGCTGTTTAGTATGAAGAGTGGACATACCAGGATAGGATTAGGTTCTATCAATTGTGTGGCTACAATTTGAACACCTTGCTTAAAGATTTTGTCTGAGACTTTTAATTTCTAAGATTCCCAGAAGGAAGTGCTTTTGAGAATAAAAGCATGGGGATTTATAATAAAGATTGTACAGAGGCACTGGGGAAGGCATGAGGGCCAGATGCACTTTTTATTGTGATATCATTCTTACATGCCACCATTGCTAATGTCAACCATCTGTTATTTTTATGACACTCTTTTTCCTTTTCAATTTCTCAATGCACTGTGATGCCATGGCATCAAAGGAAAAATCATGTTCTTCTCTTTCATTTGCAGTGAAATACTTGAATGTACCAATCTATGCAGGGTAATTAGTAAAAAGGGAAGTCCAAATTGTGATGTCATTATAGCCTTTCTTCTCATGATCTCTAGCCATTCTTCACATGCAGTGGATGATATTTGCATGATCATATGTATCTAAAGCTTATTCTTGATGCTTTCCCCCTCCAGCACCCCAAGTTTATTGGAAGGTTTTGCCTTGTCATCTGGGATACCCACTAATGTTGTTCTTAAGATGATTTCTTTTTGCATGTGTAATGACCCCATTGCTGCAGTATGTGAGGAAACTGACATATCACCCACATACTAATAATAAAAAGGTTTCATGCATCACAAGCTAATGGGCCAGGAAGAGTGTAGGAGGATGGCTAGAATGATGTCATAATTCATACCTGCCTATTTATTTGATCACCCTCTATAGACTGCTACCATTACCCTCAAGTATTGAATGATGAAACAGGGTGAAAGAAATGTTTACTTCAGTATTGGTGTTGCCTTAATGACAGAAAATAATTTACTCTCTCAGCAGCAACTATTTCTGCAGTGTGGATCCCACAGGATACAGGCATTTCTATTATGCAGGTCGGGAGGCATATTCAGTTGGCAATAATGAGATGGATATTCAGAACGAGATCATGAAGAATGGTCCTGTGGAGGCTGCATTTACTGTGTATGAGGACTTCTTAACCTACAAATCAGGTGAGATAACCTGCTCCATCATCCTTTAGACAAGAAATTTTGATATTTGAGAATCCTTCATTGCATGATACTTTTGTCAGCTAAGACTAACATCATTGACAGTTGTAGAAACCTGTACATAGAGAGATTGAAATTGCAGGACCTCATTTATATGTCATATTTAGGCTTTCACATGCAGAAATAAAGGACATCCTTCAAAAAAATTTTACATGACAACATCAATTCCTTTGTCTAAGGGATGTCCAGGAGACACCAATTTCTGCAGACAAATGACATTTTGATTTCCTTTGACTGTGTCACTGATTCACATGTGTTCTGAATTGCCTTGTGTGTCCACATTGTCCTTGGGCATTCCAAATTACTGATATTACAGGTTCTCTGTCCCGTGTGTCCTCCATTTTGCAATGATTTGGCATATTGTCAATGCTGATGGTGACTCCAGGGTAGGATTTTGATTCTGGAAAGCTTGTTGTACACATATAACAGACTTAGTCTCAACATGTTTCTCAAAAATAAATATTCTCTGCTCCATTGATAGTTGAACCATTTTTTACCTCCAACAATAGAAAAAAAAAACTTTGAGATTCTCTTATCATTAGCATTTTTGTTAGATGTTGATATCTTGAACCAAACAAAAGTTGCAGCATTTAAACATGTAACTTAATTTTGGTCCACTCTATATAGGGTGGCCCATAAGTAAGTTTACCTGATTAATGAACCAATGGGTGAAATCCTTTGCTCTTTACTTTGCTGGTAAATCTATGAGCCATTTCAGCAGTATACAAATATGGTCTTCAACAGGATCTAATATAAAAATAATATCATGTAAAATAAGTAACAATTTTAGATTGTTAATAGAATAGTGCAGCTGATGATCCTTTGGTAAACTTTCATATGGGCCACCCTGTATATGGAGGATCAAAGCAACAGCACTAACCATGGCCCACATGATAGTGCAGGTGTTTGTTCTTGTTGATTTGACCATGGAGGAGTGAAGTTACAGTGCTGCCAAAGAATACCCAATAGGGTGCTGATCAGACTTGGCTACATCTGAGCAAAGTGAGGACACCAGCTGAGACCCACATGATAGCATGGGTCTGGGCCAGTGTCTCTTACCCTTGAGTTGCTACTTTTTCTGTCTATACATCCCTGTGCTGAGTTTACTTGTTGGATACCATGGTTTGTGATACTTGCTACTTAAGATAAGTTCTCTCATGTTAGTGAAGCATTGGACTGGTTTCTGCTGTCCTAGAAAAATCTCTGCAAAATCTCTGCTATATCTCCTGCCAGGAGTGAGAGACTTTTATGTTATTTGTTCATAGAATCTAAAGAGTGGATGTATTACTGCATACTTAGCTTCTGGACAGTGTTTGTGAAAGTGGGTAAATTGTTACAGTGAATAAAAACTTCATAATTTTATTTCATCTTAGGTGTCTACCAGCACGCTCATGGGAAACCCCTTGGAGGTCATGCTGTCCGCATGCTGGGCTGGGGAGAAGAGGATGGAACTCCATATTGGCTTATTGCCAATTCATGGAACACTGACTGGGGCAATGGTGGCTACTTCAAGATCCTTCGTGGAAAGAACCATCTGGGAATTGAGAGTGAGATCTCAGCTGGGCTTCCACGCTACAATTGACCTCTTTCTGGCTCAATGTGAGGCCTATGTCACGTAGTTACCTGTCTTTTACATTATTTTTTCCTGCTTTTGTGCATTGGTCAGTACATGATTCTTTCCTTTGTTGGTCAGTACAGTTCAGCATTAAAGCAATTTTTGGTATTTCCTCATGAAAGTCCTGTTCATCTATAGATTCATAATTTTGTAGCTCTGCCCCATCAGAGCTGTTAGAAGTATAGTGAAATAAAGAGAGGATGACTGAGCAACACTTGTCAGCAGGTGTCTTACAAGCACGTTGGCTTAGCTATCATTTTTAACTTGCCGTTATAATGCAAGTTAGGGAGGGACTGGTATAGCCCATTTAGGGATGCACTCATACACAGATATAAAGTATTTTAAGGTTAGTCAATAAGTCTTCACCCTGACTATGAAGGAAACAATGGATTTTGATCAAAACAATTTTATTAGTCAATTACTTTCCATTAAGCTCAATACACCTCTGCCATGTCGTTAGAAGCATTTCAATTCCTTTCTTAAAGAAGTCTTCATCTTGTCTTATAATCCACCCTTCAACTGTTGATATCCATCAGGAGAATATTCTTGTTGCACTTTTCTGGGTAAGACTTGTGTAGTTTTTCCATCATTGTCTGTATCTGACCAGAGTAGACATCGGAGTTGATTGTTTTCCCTTTTTAAAGGAAGTCGATATGGATCACTCCCCTGTAGTCCTATGGATTGTGTCCTGAAGTGGTGTCAACCCCAAGAACATCCTTCAAGGACACAATCCTGAAGATCAGCAGGAAAGATGATGGCCTCAGTTTTTTGGATTTTGTTGATTATAAGACCAGATGAAGACTTCTTTAAGAAAGAAATTGAAATGCTTCTAATGACATGGCAGAGGTGTATTGAGCTTAATGGAGAGTACATTGACTAATAAAATTGTTTTGATCAGAATCCCTTGTTTCTTTCATAGTACAGGTAAAAGACTTATTGACCGACCTTATTGTACTAATATCAGCCAATATCAATGTCGCTGATCTGATCCAATTCTACACTGCTGTACATCATACTTAATGCAGAGCAAGTACATTTTTGGACAGTCCTGCAAGAAAAGAACTACTTTTAATGGAATACAATTCCTCAAGTCCATCCTAGTTCTTGAGCTAATCTCCAATTGATTGACAATGACCTTGTGCTTGCTAAAAGAAGAATGCAAGAGATTTGGGAAGAGCTTTGCAATAATGGAAATGGGCCAGTCATTCAAGTACATTTTCATTCCCTCATTTTCTCTCCTTTCTGCCCCCCTGCCTTCCTGTGCTGATTAGTTTGCACAGGTGCACTTAGTGCTCTTGTCCATCCTACTTCCAGCTCTCCCCTCATGAACTCCAATCCTAGTTCTGGTTGCTAGATGAACAACATTGGGTATAGTACCTATGCCCACTCCTTTCTGCCACATTGTCCTTTGGACATGGTACCTGAGGCATTCCAGCTCAAGTGATCAAGGGGTGGTTGCGCTTCAGACTCCGATTTGCTTAAAAAAATTATTGCATGCTGGCAATCAAGACGTATGAAAAAATCCAAAATTTTGGCTCTCTATAATAAATCTAAATATAAAGTCTTACATCTAATGAACAACGACATTTGACATACGAGGGGCTGTCTAAAAGTATTTTTAATTTGTTTCCCTTTGCACAACCATATATGCTACTGAACTGCCAACCATATTCAGTGCAAGGTTTGGTATCTGCCACCATGTAGTGGCCGTTGTGGATACGAACTCCAATCCCAGTCATTGTGAGAATAAGAGATTGACACAGCAGTGATGATATGCAAGGATGAGTATGAAGGCACAGCAGCGATGAACTATTTGGTTTCTGCAGCCGGAAGGTGCCGTGACCACCGATATTGTGAGACGGTGCAAATAATCTGAAGTGAGCATTCAAAATCTGCCCAGATGGTTTACAAATCATGCAATATTTTAAGACTGGGATAGACGGCACCAGCTGATACACTCTGCACTGGTCGTCTCAGCATGACAACGCTTGCCCATGCACAAGGAAGCAAACAAGAGGCAATATCCAGATTCTGGTCAGACAGTCCAACACCACCCCTACTCCCATATTACTGTCCCCGACAGTTATAGGTTATTTGCCAGCTTTAAGGTGCCTTTGTGTGACGACACTTTGGCACCAGAGAAGTTTTACAGGAAGCTGTTCAGTGTGGGTGCAGAACAAACCAAAACAGTGGTTTGGAAATGGCCACCAGAAACTCCCACATCGTTGGAAAATGAGCATTGACATTGGGGGGAGGGAGGGGGTGGGGTATGCTGAGATGCTGCATTGCCAAAACCTGAGTTCCATCACGCGTATGTGTGCGAGTGAGAAATTAAAAAGGCTATCAGACCACCTCTCGTATGTCAAATGTCGGTGTGCATAAGTTGAAAGACTTTATCTTTAGATTTATTATAGGCATGAACACTGCCATTTGACATATGCAACAGCCATATTACACTTTGAAGGAACACAACTCCATTCTGAAGTCTGAATCTTCTGAAATGTACATGCATTCATGCGTTAAAGATACCAACTAAATTATTGCGTTTGGAATTCCATTAATGTGTTCAATATTGATATTTTATTGCTTAATGCAAGCATATAATAGAAATAGTGATATTTATTAGTCAAATGTGAGATATGCATAGGTCTGGTTGTTTAACCAGATTCCCATCGCTGTAATTTCAGTCATACCTTTCGTTTGGGAATTTGCAGAATTCATACACAGTCATGAAAAGTAAAAGTAACAACACGAGTAATATATCAATGGAAAGCGCTGGGGGAGAGCTTTCATTTGACACTAGTTACAAGTTTATATCCTGTTCAAAACAGGAAGTACGATCCACCAAAGTTGGTGAAAATAGGCAATTTTGGACTTTTCAAATTTAATTTTAAGTTGTTTCAAAAAACGTAGGAAGTTGAAATTTAGTTCTTAAATTGCCACTGCCTTAGTCTACAATGTTACGAAAGGTCGTGGTGTTACAATGCATCTTAGTGCTAATAATTTGCGTGCAAAATTCTGCAATATTTACAATTTTGGAAATTGCATAACTCAATTTCTAATAAACGCAGTAGAAAATGCATTTAATAATGTGATTCTACATGGTCTCAGCTTTACTTAGAGTCCAAAAACACATTTCTACCCCAACTAGGACCAAAGATAGTGCTTTAACCCTAAAGGCCACTTTTCCTCTTGGGGGCGAAGTTTGGGGCCACACACCTCAAGATCCATTAGAACCAGAGAGCCAAAATTTTGGATTTTTTCATAAGTCTTGATTGCCAGCATGCAATAATTTTTCAAGCAAATTGGAGTCTGAAGCCCAACGGAAGTGACTAAAATTTGACCACTTGAGCTGGAACACCTCACCTATGAGTGATGAGTTTTTGGGCCAGCCTGGGAGGTGGCAAGGAAAGTTTTGTCTTGAGAGTTTAATATATTTGCTAATGTAAATGTCTCCAGATCCAAATAACTTTGAGTGCTATGCCCCTAGAGTCCAAATACTTATTTCTACCTTTCTATGCTTAAAGTAGTATTGGTGTCAGCCAATATGAAGACACTGAAATCTGTATTGCTTATACCTGGATAGGTGTATTCTTATTTGAAATCTGCTGCTATAGCAATTCTTGCGTGAATTTGTTGCCTTCATTCTTGCCCATTCTGTAGCCCTATAACAGAGGAGTTATGGGATTACTTATGAAGAATGTCTTTTGATGTATCATAACATTGGCTATTAATTGATATTTTTGGCATTTTATGCTCTTCATGCCATTTTAACAGTTGCATCATTTCTGTTCGATCTTCTTCCACTTAGAATGACTCATAGTTCCCTCATACGATCACAGAATATGAGATTATGGTTATCATTTGCAAGCTGAGCCCAAGACAAGCCTGGATTTTTCCCTATGGTTATTATGGTAATGTTTTATTATTATTAGATGGGAAAGAGGGTATTTTTCAGGATCCTGCTGATTTTTCCCCCCTAATTTTAATGCTCTGAAATTTTGTTAATGAAAAATCAGCCTCACTGAAATTGCTTAAACCTGAATTGGCTAATTATAATCCATATATCCATTCTTCATTGTCTGACTAGGCCTTCATTACCCTTATGTAATGTGGACTCTCACTGTTTAAAGAATAATCTATGCTACTTATATGATAATATGACAGGAAGGTTGTTAAGCAAATTACAGTTTGTATAAGAATCCAAATTAAAAACCACTAATTACTGTGATCACAAAAACATTGAATGCTCTTCAGAGATTTCCATCAAGTACATGGCTAAAATTCCATTGTGGATATTCAGGAGGCATGTACTGATAGGACTTATCAGAATTGCTCTGATCAATCCAGAAGTGATAGCCTCACATCTAAGGCAGCCCAAACTTTCCCTTGGCATACCATGTTTCATCTTGATAGTCACATTCCATTTTGCTTTCTTCTTGTGGACTGATGGATCAGAGAAAACATATTAAAGGGTGAGGAGATGCTGATAAGGGGGCAAGGATTGGCAAAGGCCAACTCTTTGGCATCAATGGCAAATAAATCATGCCCTGTTATTCTGAAACTCTTATTGGTCATCAACCATCACACTTCTCACCTCATGTTTATAGGACTAAAGGCCACTTGCAGGAATGAAACCAAGTAACCAAGAGAAAAATAAGTGCAAAAATGACCCTCTCTGTGTCATAATTTCAGCTTACTAATGTCAACAGCATCTCATCATGACAGAGGTACATTCATGGTGTTCACATGTTCATGAGACTGGTTCTTTATGAGGATCACAAGAACAGGCCACCACATACCACCATATAAACTGAAGAAATAACCATTTGTTGCTCTTTGTCAACACTTAAAATTTCCACTCAAGATGTACATGACAAAAACCAATCACAACTCAAAGAATCAGTAGCTCTTATGAACAGTGCTACCACACAAACATTTTTAAAATGGAGACATTAAATAAAGGCTATGTTAACTGTTGGGTGTCTTTCTCATCCAACACTACTAAGTTTCAGACAAGCCAAGTGAGATTACCAAACCCGTCTCAGCAGCTGACTTCAGGAACACTCCCAAAGCAACAAGGAATTGGAATAAGGGTATCATCTAGGACACATAGCATGGCGTCCACCATCAACAGGGAGACAAACACCTGTCACAAAGCTGGAGGCTTCACATGCCAGGAATGCAATAGCTTGGGCTACCTCCTGTGGATCTCCTGCCCGTCCCAACGCATGTGTCTCCTTGGTCCGCTCCAAGAACTACCAAACAGACCACATAAAGCAGGAATGTTCTTTGTATCACAAAAAAATAAGATGCAACTACAAAGACTAATTCTTTGCATTTTTTTTAACATCTAGATGCATAGAAGTGCTATGTAAATACAGGGTGATTTTTCATTAATTGGTCCATTATAGATGTTTATACTCTTTGAATAAATGAAGTTAGATACATTAAATTTTGCATAGAGGATCCATAAACAAAGGAAAGTCATATTCCATGAAAAGACTTATTCAACATGCCATCCTCTGTGTGAAACCATGCCTTAGGCATGTGGTATAATTCTGCACTATGGTCTGCAGATTATACTGGGAAATGGAGTCATATGGCCATCATTGCCCCCCACTCTCAATTCATGTGACTATTTCCTCTGGGGATGCCTGATGGACAAAGTCTTTGAGATAAATCCATGCACATTGGGAGACCTGAAGGCGATCGCAGAACGTGAAGTCTACTCCATTTCCCAGTATAATCTGCATGCCACAGTGCAGAATTACGCCACATGCCTATGACATGTGATTGCGCACAGAGGATAGCACATTGAACATGTTTTTTCATGGATTATAACTTTCCCATGTTTACAGATTCTTGATGCAAAATGTCATCTATCTTCATTTGTTCAAAGAGTATAAATATTTATAATAGTCTGATGAATAAAAATCACCCTGTATGATGCCTGTCACTTTTTCTGAGGTGGGGTGGACTGTCATTTGAAGGCTAGAGGGGCAGCTTCCTACCTGACACTGACTTAATTAACCCCTTCACTGTTATGGTCAGTTAACTGACCATGCTAAAGCACCTGTTGTGTGCACCCCTTTGCAGCAGCAAAAAGGTTAATTTAGATGAAGTGCCAGAATTGATATGATGATATTGCCAGAAATACATGAGTGGTGAGGATTAATTTCTCCTCTAGCTCTTAGATCAAGCAGAATGGGAACTCCAACAACTGCTTTAAATGTGGAAGTTGTGCAACAAGTAAAAAAAAAAGTCAGTCATTTATGGTATGGGAAAAGGGGCTACCAGTCAGAATCCAACTTTGCAATTGCAACACATCAACATTATAAATTAACTCCATGTAAAGAAAATGCAGAGAAGCATTATAGCAGAAATCGTAATTCCAGAAACATAAAAAAATATCTCATTGAAAATTTGAGGAACTTCATATGTGATATCCACAGTGATTTGATAACACATGAGAATGTTTTCAGCAAGCTATGTGACTGTAACTGGAAGAAATCTTTGCCAGGATTAACCATCATAAGTGTAATCCTCATTGAGTGATAAGATTGCTTGCCTTCTTCACAAGGGCATTAAGATCTATGGACCATCCACTTTATTTTGTGGATGGTGGAATCAAAATATTGATTGAAAGATATGTGAATTGCTGAAAGTGACCCTTTCCTGAGTTTTGCCCTTTCATATAAATAAGATAAAGTCAAAGGATCTTATAAATAAACTATAGTGTTAGAAGAATCTTTGATTCACAAGACTTAGAGAGGAAGTTAGAAAATATTATATACAGGGTGATTTCTTCTTGCTTCATGATGAATAAAGAAAGCAGAGAAGACTGACTTCAATGGAACTGGAAAGAGGTGATGAAGACAGTTGCATCAGTTTGCAGAACCATGTAAGATATTTAGGGCTTCCCTCAATTTTTTCTTAATCATAAAGTCCTGACTTTTTTTTTGGATTTACGATTCCTGCAATAATGTTTCCTTCCTGCTGTCTCCAAAATTTGAAAATAGTCTCTAATGTCTTTGCAAAATCCTGCCAAGAATTTCTGCTTCACCTATCAAGCCAGTTGACACATAAGATAAATGAAATGATACCTTTTGATAGGCTTCATCGCTGAGACCACCCCTCTTCTGCAATTCTGTCACAGTCACACCTGGACTGAAAAGAAAGTGAATGGCAACCATGTCAGAGGAAGTTGAGCCATAAGCTTCTATGCTGGATAAACTCACTTGACACTGTTAACCCTGACACCCTTTGATGCTAGTTCTGAAAGACAACAATACTTCTGATAAGGGGAAGCTGCAGCATTGTATTTAGGCTTTGCCCCACTAACTCACCTAATGCTGTGCATTTTGTGAACTGGTCCAATGCAGCCTTGGACACATTGTATGCCAGCACCCCAGGAAACTGGAAGATAAAACATGAATATGGATGAGCCTAAATGTAGAATTCTGAGAGATTCAATTTATTGTATCAACCCACAGAACGGAGTCCGTTGACACTGGAGACATTCACAATAGTACCCTGAGTCTTGATGAGATGTGGTACACACAGCATAGTCAGATGATATATGGACCTGGAGAAGAAAAGCAATAAGGAAAAATTGTCCTACAGATGAAACTATGAACTTGTCATGTGGTCAAGGTCAGGCCTTGCAGGTTCAATGCATCTCACCTCACATTCACCTTCATGAGCCTATCAAACTGCTCAAGGCTTGTATTCTCAATGGAGCCCAGCTCCAGGATTCCAGCATTGTTCACCAAGATGTCCAACTTTCCATACTTCTTCAGGGTTTCTTGAACCAGATGACAGACATCACTTTCATTTGTGAGCTCACCTGGGATGAGCAGGGGTTTCTCTACACACCTTGAAGCTGTATTTTCCAGATTGGCACAATTTCGACCTCCCAAAGACAAATGAGCTCCAAGGCGGCTGAACAGTATTGCTGTTGCTGCTCCTATTCCAGAGCTGGCCCCTGAAATTCAAATTCATAGTGTCAGGAGTGAGGGGATGGGAATGTTTTGTAAAGTGGATATGAATACGTAATTCGATAAATCTGACAAAATGATCCCACCAGTGATGATAGCCACTTTTCTTGCCAACATTTCTGCATTGCCAATCGTCACCATTTGGAGGCCGGTGACGTGTGCTGAATGCGGGCACACCTATACACTCAATTAAAGCAGGCCTAGGCCATCAGAGAGGTATTTCATTGCAGGCTGGTAGTGGCTAAATCCAACAAAGCAGCTATTCTCTTGGTATCCCTTTTGCTTAGAGAGCGAGAATTCCTAGCCCAAAGGCTTACGGACTGACTGGCAACAGCGGCGTAGCGTCAGGTGGGGTGACGGCCAAGGTGGCTCGTGCCCCCCTCCCCCCACGTTTCATGGAAAAAAAAAAGCAAAAATCACAAGGAAATGACCCATGAAATACATAACTATGTCCCATAGTTCCTATGCCCCTCCACTTCTTCCATGCACGCTACGCTTATGAGTGACAACACTGAACGTTGCGACTTTGCTCCTTACCCACACCCTCCCTTTCTTCCCCCTCTCTTCTTGCATTCAATTCCATTCAGTTTCGAGCAGTTGAGAAGCCCAATGGTAGGGTGTTGTATGAGAAAGGGCACCATGGAAGGCGGGCTCCGAAAAATTCAAGCATAGGATGTTGCCAGTAGCAATGAATACGCAAAATGATAGGCATTATGTGAATAGCAATCCACAAGATGAACCAGTGCATATTGTAAGAAAAAAATCAGAACTGCACAAATAATTATAACCCCCATGTAGGAGTGGTTGGTACGGCGCTTTATTTTCTTAATGCTCAAACACCTAACAAATGTTTACATTTTTATATTTTTTCCCCATAAAAAATGTAATTCTTGTCAAGTTTTGAACTTTTCAAATTCCAATTCAGATCTGCACATATCTGTATCCACTCACTTATGGACTAGAGATAATCGCCCCACAGACCAGTATATACCATTTGGCTTATATTAGCCTTTTTTGGTTACACAGAGGTTCCTGAATTCATTGCCTATGAATCAAGCCAAGTTTCAGCCCAGGAGAAAGAAGAGAGGACGAGCCAAACAA
>CAJPEV010002562.1:0-42493 GCA_905338385.1 Darwinula stevensoni
TATCCAGGGTCATCCATCGTTGTTTTATTATTTCTTCATTTCCTGCAGACTCTCTCATGATATGTTGGGGCGTGAACTTATTCGCACATTTCCTCTTGATTTCATTTACTGAGATTTCTTTGTACTTAACTTTGTATATAACTTATAAGTTGGACTTCGAATCTGTGCTTATCTACCTTTGATATATCTCTCAGTTACAGCACAGCAATTTAACTGGATACGTCAGGCAGGGTTAGCAAGATCGATTTGAGGCATTCCAGCTCCTCGTTCTTTGGATTCTCGCAATATATCCCTGAACCGAGAATGGGAGCAAATTCCACTGGAAGACTTGCGAAAATCAGTTGATACTTCTTGGGTCGTCTGAACCTTGTCATTCGTGCCAAAGGCGGCAATTTTGAGAACTTTTGAGAACACTGGAGAGGAATTTCCGCGACAACGATCGCCCTTATCCATATGCCTCATTTCATGGAATGTGATCAAGTTTACTATGCCCGTGCCTAGCATGAATATAACTCCAAAGGGGAATAGTTGAAAAGACCATAAAACCTACTTAAACAGAACATCAAAAGTTATATTTATTCGGCTGTTCTGAATAGTCAGGGAAATTTGACATGCTTGCGTCATTTAATTGCTAGAGATGTGACAGGGCGCTCATCTTCCTTTGATAAATCTCTCAGTTGCAGCACTGCAATTTAACTGGATATGCCAGGGAGGGTTAGCAAGACAGATTTGAGGCATTCCAGCTCCTCCTTGCCTTCCTCATGAACATGTTTGGTCAGTGCTATAAACTTTTCTCAAGGGAAAGAAGAACTTTGTGATGCCTTCAACAGCCATAGGAAGACGGTGAATAGAGGTCGAGTTATCTATATCTCTTTTAATATCGCCAACAATTTCCATTCTCTTTGTCTGATTCCGGGAAATTTCCTGCAACATCTATTTTATTGCCTAATCTATTACATTGAAATATGCAAAATTTCTTATTGATGATGAATGATGTGCACTTCACTTTGTTACCAGTGAACTAAATAAAACTGGAGATAGTGAATTTAAAATCTGTTATTAACATCTTTGATTCTTTAGTTCCACATGACCACCTTCCAAATCGATATGAAACTTCAATTGACCTGACCTTGAACATTCAGGATGGTAAGCATGTCAGGAGTTACGGTGTTAACGGCAGAATTTATTATTTTTTTATTCGAACATCTCTTCGCTCTTCAATTCAACAGAGAAAACCCCCAAAAAAGGAGGGAAAAATACACAAATAAGAAATGAATAACGATACATATAATGGAAAAAAAGGTGGAGAATGAAAAACAGAGAACGCCAAGGCCAGAGAAAGAGAGAGAGCTGAAAAAAAACCTGAAACAGTGCAACGAAATGAAAAAGAAAATTAAGGCCGATGATTATACATTTAAAAAAACAAAAACAAAACAAGGACATAAATGGCTGGGAGGATAGGTTACCAAGATCCAGAGGAGAGGCGACAGAAAGAGAGAGAGTGAGAAAAAGGTGATAGAGTGCTGATAAATCTCAAATGTGACTAGATGCGGAAGTACGCATTGCTGGGGACAATTCCCGGGATACCCATTCTTGCCTCTCAAGGAAGTTTTTTAATGGATTCCAAAGTTTATTAAAGTTCAAAGCATTCCCATTTCGATATGCTATGAGTTTTCCCACACGGAAATGTTTCTTAATGGCATGAATTAATTGATTGAATGTGGGTTTTTTCTTTTCCATATGACAGACGAAAATGAAATGTTTTGTAAGAAGTATAATTATATTAAGTAAGTGGCTATTCCTTCCTCTTAGACCAAATAGCATGTCTTCACTGGTTAGATTCAGTTGTTGTTCATTAAACCATTCTTGAATAAGAAAGTCTTTAAGGGCAATCCAAATTTCGTTAGACATCGGACAATCAAAGATCATATGAATCAGAGTATGATTATCTTCACAGAAAGGACATGTAGGAGCTTCTACAAACCGGTAGAGGTGTAGAAAACGGAATGTCGGGAGGACCCTGTAAATCAACCTGAATTGAAAAAACCGTAGCTGCACTGACCTGGCTGTCAGGTAAATCAGGTTAAATTTCTCCTGCCAAAACTCTGCACTTAAGGAAATTCCTAACGTCGTTTCCCATTTTTTTTAGTTGTGGGGCTCTGTCTAGGTTTCTATTATACTCCCTCAAGAAGAATTCATAAGCCTTTATAGGGGATAGACAAGATGAGATGCCATTTGGCGCAGGCGCTGCATCGGTATTCAGATCAGCGGAACTTAGAATAACTTGGTTTTTCCAGTCTTTTGGTATTCCTTTGATGACCTGTAGGTAGTTGATGAAGTGGATATTTAAATTAAATTTCTTGTTTAATTTCACGAGTGAGAGGAATCGATTTCCCTCTAATAGGTCTTCCAGAAATCTCAGACCTAAGGTGGGAAAAGTCTTTCTCATGCGAGTTTGGAATGAGATTTTTATCTTACTAATAAAGAAAAGGGACTTTTTCTTGAACTCATTCAAATTGCAAGGTGATTTTGTCCCATGTATCTCTGCCCAGGCTTTTAAGATCTCCTGTAAAAAGGGGGAGGGTATGTCTGATATCCACTTTTCCTTTCCAGTAAAATTACATTCCATTAAGTATTCAAAGTCAGTAGGGTGTATATTCAGCATGCTAGCGTAGAGTTCTTTCAAGGGCGTTGATGATCATGACGTGCAGAGTCTATTCATCCACATTACTTTTGCGGTTTTGAAGCGCAGAGATGCTATAGGGATTTTTACCCCGCCGTATTTAGAATCTTGAGTTGAGATTTTCCGCTGAATCCATTTGAGTCCTTTTATAATTATGAATTAATAAATTTCGTCTTGCAAATCATTGATGAAATTTTTGGGAGGAGAAGGTAGGACAGAGGATAGAAAGTTTACCTTAGCGAGTGAAAAGGTTTTAACTAACATACTTCTACCGTAAACTGAAAGGTCTCTGGTTTACCACATTCCCAAGGAAGTTCGAATATCTAACATTTTGTCAGCATAATTTAGGTCAACTATTCCCCTGTGATTGCTTGAGAACAGGACGCCTAGATAGCGTACTGGTCCGAAAGTCCATTTTAAATCATGAAACGGTGTTGAGTCTACTTGATTACAGCTATTTCCAATTTTTAAGGCCTCCGACTTTTGGAAATTAACTCTCAAGCTGCTCATGGTACTAACGTTCGGTTCGGTTCCAAGCCTCCAGTACAGCCAAAAGGCAGTCTGCACCCGAAGAAGCTGTTGCTGTGCATCTGGTGGAGCGAACGAGGAGTTGAGTACTGACATCTGCAACTATGGCGAATATGTGGTCGATTAGGCCTCGCTTGTTGCAAAGCTCTAAAGTTGAGAAAATAAAGTTGTCAATACCGACAGGACTTTTGCAACAACCTAATATATTACAATTTGGTGTGCTTTGGCCATATTTAACATATTGGATATATGTAACTGTATATTATTATTTACAAGTGCCTCATACGGTACATAATTTGCAATATAGAGCAAATGGCCCCCGCATGGATTATTAATGGAAGATTTAGGCAGAGTCACTCAACATCGAAACTTTCACAAGTGTTTTTGTGACTCACCTCACAAGGGGAACCTCACTCCCTCTGTGCATTGAGCAAGATTTACCTGGAATCTCCTTAAGCCAGGTTACGTCTCTCAACATATTCATCGATTACAAAGACTTCATTCCTTCGGTTTGTTCGTGGGAAATTAGCGAGTTGAGGGTGAAAGTGTCTGTAGAACCATTCATTAGCCTTTCGGGAGAAATATAAAGGCGGGATGAGCGCGACCTTGATTATATTGAGGGAACTTTATATTTATTTAACAAAGTGCTAGATGTCAGGCCATAGGGAAGGCCTCAACGCGCACATCGCGTGTACATCCATGGACATTACATGGACTGAACACTTTCCAAATATATTCCAACTACAGTATTTTTCACTAACATAAACTACAGTTTATGTTAGTGTCGTAAACATTGTAAACTTAGCACCATATGTATGTGGGGGTCTGTATATGAATTATATATATTTCCATACCTATTAAGAATGGCCAAAACATGATACAGACCGAAATGTCTCCAAACATTGCTAAATTCAGTATTGTTCAATCCTGTACATACGCCTGTATTTGGTAGTTTCGTAAGGGTGCAGCCTGTCTTTCACCCCTCTTAGTCACATCCCGAGTAATGCACGGTTCTTAAGGAGAAAACTAGGGAAGCAACGGGAGGGACGGACCCTTCCATATTCCCTTTGATCGATTGGTCAAAACAAGATTGTCATGCATTGAATATTAAATCGAAGGAAAGAGATCTTTCTTCTCACGCGAAATTCACCGCGTTTGAACGTTTTCTGATCGCCATCGATTGGAAATAGTTATTTCACGGTCATTTGTTTTTTGTTTGTGGGTATGTGTGATCGAATTGATTGACGAATATTCACTCGCAATAATTTCAATTTCATTTTTGCTAGCAAACTTTAGACGGGAAGGGTCACGTGGCAATGCATTCCAGATTCCGCTAAGAATCTTGAGATTCCATTCGCCGCATTACACATTCAGTTAAGCATAGGACAGTAATGGAAGAATGTTCCCTTGGGGACGCCGAAAATGATATTTCATTGCCGAAATCGCGTGTCTCCTAATGCACCCTATTCCTCATGGACGAAAACGGATACCTTTTGCCGGATATGCGGTCACTATTCACCGAAACTTCTGTAGACATTCTTCAACTACGGATTGCCGAAAATGAAATAAGAATCTCTTGCCAGCAGATCCCAATTGATATACAGCATTTCTTTCGCAGTAAACTCGATTGTACGCTGAAATTATATAGTTTCTTGCAGTCTTTAAGGTTTTCATTAACTGAATAATGAAATAGTCCTTTCCATTCCCCTCCAATGAATAACATATGATTATCCACGGGGGAAGTCTCAAAACTGCACCTAAAATCCACCCTAAAGCACTGAATGCTCTTCATAATGATTGCTACTTTCATTCCCAATGGGTTCGACATAATTAGTGCTTACCATCATCAAGATTTTGCAGGAAACTTGTTCGTTGACGAACTTCAAACAATGCGGACTGTCTCGAGATTCTAGTCGCCATTTTTCATTTACAGTTTGCTTCCATAGGAAACGCCGTAAATGACATTTCATTGCCGAAACAGTATGTCTCCGAATGAGATCCAGTTCCCATTGATGAAAATCGATTCTGATTTGCCGAAATTGCTACCAATTTTACACATATTTCCAACTATATTCTTCGCTTGTCAAATGCTGAAAATGAATTGCAAACCATCTAAAAGCAAGTTGCAAAATGTATAATCAGTTAATAGTTTTCAATATAGCCGCCCTAGCCAAGGATGACAGGGTTCAGACCACCAATGAAAGCATCGACTGATTTTTGCCAAGCCACTAGACGTCAAGGGGCGGCTTCTATCATATAATGGTCTGGGCCGGGATTACTGCTTCTGGACGCACTTCGCTCGTTTTCGTGCCTGAAAAGATGAAGGTCAACGATGAAGTATACCGGAAAAGCATCCTGGAAGACTGTCTGGTTCGTTGGCCACAAAATATTTCGATGGAGGCAACTGAGTCTTACAGCAGGACGCAGCGGCAGTTCACAAGGCAGCGGATGACCCAGGAGTGACTGCGGACAAATGTCCCCGACTTCATATTATCTTCAGAATGGCCCTCTTACTCCCCCGATGTCAAAACCCTAACATTTTCAATTTGGTCCATCTAGAAAAACAAAGTGTGTCCTACAAAGCATCGTTCTTTGGATTCACTCACGCTATCCCTGAACCGAGAATAGGAGCAAATTCCACTGGAAGACTTGCGAAAATCTGTTAATGCTTTCTTGAGTCGTCTGAACCTTGTCATTCGTGCCAAAGGCGGCAATTTTGAAAACTTTTGTGAAAACTGGACAAGAATTTCCGCGACAACGATCTTCCTTATCCACATGCCTCATTTCATGGAATGTGATCAGGATTACTTTGCCCGTGCCTAGCATGGATATAACTCCATAAGGGGAATAGTTGAAAAGGCCATGGAACTTAGTCAGAACATCAAAAGTTATATTTATTCTGCTGTTCTGAATAAACAGGGAAATTTGACATGATTCAGTCAGTTAAGTACTAGAGATGTGACAGGGTGCTTATCTACCTTTGACATATCTCTTAGTTGCAGCCCTGCAATTTAATTGGGTATGCCAGGCAGGGTTAGCAAGACAGATTTGAGGCATTCCAGCTCCTTGCCTTCCTCATGAACATGTTTGGTCAATGCTATAAACTCTTCTCAAGGGAGGGAAGAACTGTTGTGATACCTTCAACAGCCACAGGAAGACGTTGGATAGAGGTCGAGTTATCTCCTTTAATATCGCCAACAATTTCCATTCTTTTTGTCTGATTCCGGGATTGAAACTTCCTGCAACACCTATTTTATTGCCTAATCTATTATATTGAAATGTCCAAAATTCTTATTGATGATGAATGATGTGCACTTCACATTGTTAACATTGAACTAAATAAAACTGGAGATAGTAAGTATAAAATCAGTTATTAACTTTAGTTGATACTTTAGTTCCACATGACCACCTTCCAAATCGATATGAAACGGCAATTGATCTGTTGTATCCTTAAACATTCAGGATGGTTAGCATCTCAGGAGTTACGGTGTTAACAGCAGAATAGATACGATCTATTAAATCTTTAACTTCTGGAACGTTTGTGCTGTAAACCATTGATATTAAGTACTCCCATGCAAGAAAAATTCCAGCGGGTTAGGTCAGGTTATCTTGAACCCAACATTCCGTTTGACCCTCGACCAATGCAACGGTTCCGGAACCTCTCATCAGATAATCTCGCAAAATGCTTGCGAAATGAAACGTGGGCTCCTCTTTGGACTTTTCTGCATGGTGGTATGGGCAGCGGGTGGCGGGAAAGGGTTAAGTAAAAGGCATATAGCACAAAAATTCATAAGGTTGAAGATGAAAGAGATCGTATCTATGCTGCTGTTAAAGCCATAATCCCTGAGATAAAACAAAACGAATGTTCAGGCAAACATATCGATTGCAGATTAGGAAGGTGGTCATGTGGCAGTTCAATTTAAAAAAAAATATATATATGCCTTTTAAAAATTTGTTTTCACCAGTTTAATTGAGTTCATTATTGGCAGTGGGAAGTGCACATTATGCATCTTTGTGAGATTTTCGAATCTTTCTATAAAAAGATTGGGACTTTATTACAATCCTGCATACATTAAATATTGGAAATATGTAAAGCCAGACATTTGAGATGGACAGTTTTCATTTATATGGAATTTTAGTGAAATTCCAAATGCTAGTAGAGAAATTGCTGTATTCATCGATTTAGTAATATTTTACTCGGAGTAAGCTCATGAAAATCATTTGCAGAATTAATGAAATTTACCGGAAGTGGGACTCGACATGATCCGGATGACCAGGAATTTATTGAACCAGACTTTTCCAAGGAAACGCCCCTCCCTCCCCCCTTCTTACAGATATGAAAAAAATATATGCCCATGGATATATAACTGAGATGTTATATGTTTCTGTTGTTCAGTTTCCTCATCGTTCCCTCTTTGTCTAAGTCAATTGCCTAATGAGCTTACCTATAGTATGACTATGAACGAGTCTAAGGGGGTGATATACAAGGAAGTCGGATTACTACTTACGGAGGTGGTATCCATGCACGGCATTTTTACAATGCCTGATCGCGAGTTAGCTTCGAGTATTCGCTAAAGATTCAGGTTATCGAGGCAAAGCAAGGCAAAACTGATGCTGCCACCATTACCGTTTATATGTAAGAGGGATTTCCATTTTGCTAGAACGACGAAGAAATCTAGCAGTACTTGTTCGAAAAAGTATCCCTTGTGGGGAGGCATTCAAAAGTGCGTATTTCTCCGAGAACCCCAATTAATTCAGTCGCACGAAATTGTCATTCCCTTCATTTGTCCGTTTTTGGTTTTCTAAATCATGTTAAGTAATTCTGTAATTGCTGAAATAAAGTTATGCTTTAAAATTATTCTTAACATTTTGTTGACACTGTCTTTACAAATTTATTTCCCATGTGTATCAAATATGCTGAAAGAAATGGAACATACCTCTCTTTCGATCTCGGAGCAACTATATCGAAAGCGGTAAACAGCGGAACTCTTGAAACGCGTTAAAGCTAAGCCACAGAAGACCCAGGAAACACTTCTCTTATCTCTTCTATACTATCTAAAACCGAAACCAAGGCGAGATTTCCCCGTTGTCCATCTCTTCTGTGTGTGTCATGAGTCCAAAATCGATTAGTTGGCGGATAAATTTATCCACTTCCAAAGTTCTCTCTTTATCATCAAGTATAGCGCTTCGCACGTCGTGTAGCCACCCCATGACAGCTCTGAAATAAGAAAATATTACCATATGAATTGATGGAAATGGAGAAGTCGTAGTGGCGTGCCCAACGTCCATTTCTCAGCGTCCAGAGTTTATGAAACTTAAAACAATGAAAAGGGTATTGGAATCGCATGGAAAAATCGTACAGTACAAAAAATACGGTTGTTGCATGTAATATGTATTGAAGACCGTGACTGACTGTGTGAGTCACTGATGTTAATTCTAACCACGTTCTACGGAAGTTATAAATCTGAAACTTGTTACACAAGTAGCTATAGGGATGTAGAGTTCATTAAAAAAGCAGACTGGAGAAACATGCCCTGGGGCACCCAATATGGGGGGAATTATTCCCGAAGATATACAGACGGTTATCACGAAGTCAACAGCATAATTTGATTAGCTATAACTTTTTATGGGACAGTCAGATTCAGCTGATACTTGGCAGAGAGGTTGATAAGTCAAATAGGTTTTTTTTCACTCCACAAGATGGCACTGCATCCCGATAGAGGTCGCTGATGTCGACCGCAGCGCCAGATACCCACTTGCTATCATTTTTCAGGAATGAGAAGGAAAACCTCTTTCGCCATATGCCTCTGCCAAATATCAGCTAAATCCGACTGTGCCATAAAAAGTTATACCCGGTCTATATAGGGTGATTACTTGTAACAATCGAACTTTCTTTGGTAATACCCTTTAAAGGAATAGTCATATGCAGATGATGTTTGCAAGAGATGTTCATGGGCCTATGACTTATTCGTTTCTTTGCCCAGCACATGGTAGTACATGTTTCCAGGTAGCGGACAATCAACATTGACTCAATGTTGGTTTAACATCCATGCGTCGAATCAACATTGTACAGTGTTATCACGGTATATGAGGAATTTTTACTAATGAAGAAAAACAATGAATTTACATGGGAAAAAATGCATGTATTAAAATGAAATTTTCCACACTAGTAGATCCTGATATACAGTTTGCAATTATTCAATAAACCCGCCATTGGCAGCGATGACGGCCTCAATCCTTGAGCAGAACCGGCCACAGGCCTTGCCAACTTGGGCCCTTTTCATGTTGGTCATGACGTCGGTGATGGACTGACGGACAGAGTCGAGGGTGTTGTGGGGATGCTTATTAGTCTCCCTCTCAACAACGCCCAACACGTAGTAGTCCAAGGGATTTATGTCGGGGGAGCTGACTTGACCTTGTTAAGCAGCTTCTTTGCCTTGGTCAAGCGCCTCTCCTGCATGGCTGAGTCCATGAACTGGCCTCTCTTGAGGACGTAGGAGTTGTAGCGTAGATTCTCATGGATAACTCGGTGGATGGTACCATATGAAACGCCGAACTCCTTGCACAAGGAGTTCATCGACTTGCTGGGGACGTTGTCCACCATCTCCTGCACTCTGGCAACATACTCGGGGGTCCTGATGGTGTCGGAGCGACGATCATGCTTCTTACGCTTTGTGGAGAGGTCGTCCGGGTCCTCAGCATTGTCAACCATGCCTTTGATCTCGTAGACGAAGGACAAAGCGACCTTGTGGAACTCAGCAATTTCCTTGGAGGTCCTCCCGGTGCTAAGGGCCGAGAGTACCGCTGCTCTTTTCATCTCTTCGGTGACAGTAATATTCATGACAGATTTGTAAGTTGGTTAGTTAAAAAAAAAATAGAAAAAAAGGTTTCAAAATGGTGCCACATTCACTTCTCTAGGTTAAGCCATCTTCGAGATATAAGCGTTTAAAATCATTCCTCATATACCGTGATAACCCTGTATTAATGTTGTTTCCATGTTATATGCTACTAGGGCTGCTCATCCGATGGAATTCGAAGAAATATACAAGCCTGGATACGCATGACAGAGAACTTTTAATACAAACTTCGTTGATTGCATGCTACACTAGCAAGTACTAAAAATCAAAACTGGTCACACTTACCCCGAATGAACTTATATCTCACATGTAGTAAAGGAAAGCACCGCTGATTGGATTTTCGCATCTGGTGGCTATGGGTAATTGATCTTCCAGGATATTTGCACCTCCTTCAAGTCTTCCAAAATAATTTAAATATTAAAATTTTCTCATTCGATGGCGTAACTTCAACACAGCGAGTGAAATATTTCAGAACCCCCCGTCCGTTGTTGCTCTCTCCCCGTACCAAAATAGTTCAACATGTATAAATTGAAAGCAGCAAATAAACGATGATTCATTGTTGAATTAACAGTACCTGAACAACATATAACTTTAACCCAAAAGTGGTCCCCGTTTACTCCCAGTCGATTTACCGTTGAATCATATTCCTCCGGTGATTCACAGTAGAATCATCATTGACTCAACCATTGTATAATTTGCATGTGTTCTCAAAATAATGTCAAGGCATTTTATTGCTTTTGGGATAAGAAACATCACTTGTAGTCAGTATTTCTAAAAATTAAATTATTCCCATTCCTGTAAAATCCCATAACTTAACTAAACTTATTAAGAATACGTTATGTATATTTTCCCTATGCTTGGCTAACGCCAGGCTACCAATGGTCATACGGCAGCCTTAGGGGTATTACCTTTGGATTAAATCTAGTATGAATGTTAGTGGCTTTCCCCACGAAGTCAATAAGCCTTTGTGAGTAAAAATAAAAACAATAAAGGGCCCATAGTTCTTTTCCAAAAGAAGTCATAATTATTCTCTATTTGCTATATCGATACCACCACTATAAATCTATTATATTGTAACTAGCATCCTCCTACCCAAGTATTTTTTCACAGCTGATCAACTAAGAACACTACTAGCCAGAGCCCAGGCTTCAGAAATTTGATCTACAGTTCACGATGGAACATATATGCACTAGAGAGATGCTGAAGTACAGCGTCCTACACTTTCTGGTATGCGAAAACGATCACCACAAATTATTTCGACATGTGTCAAGTAAACAAATATGGTAGGAACCACGAAATAATGCGGTACTCCAAAAATGTGGGAAAGAAACGGAAAGGTTATTTTGTAAGCAACAAAAATAGTACCATTTTTGTACTTGCTATAACAATATTAGCTATGACATCTTAAGGGACAGTAAGATTCAGCTGATACTTGCCAGAGAGGTTAATAAGTCAAGGAGATTTAGAATTTCAATTTTTGAAATAATTCATATTTCTATTAAATATTGAATAGAATAACATTTTTAAAATGAGCAATTGCATTTCACAAGCCGGATGAAACCCACAAAATCATGTATAAAACGTTTTCTGCCCGAATAAGAACAAGGTAGAGTGATTGATGCTTGATGATGAATCTCGCTAAAGGTCGCCCAGTTTATAATCCCGGCTGGAAGAAGCTACATTTTCCAACTTGGCTCCAGCTGGGAATGGGATTGAATTTACCAGCAGGAAATTCGTCTGGAAACATCAGGAAAAGGGATCCGATCCAGCTGGTATGCAGCTGGGTAGTAGATATGTTGGACCAGTTGGAACTCAGGTTGGAAGAAGGCATCATTTCCAGCTGGTTACCAGCTGGAAGGCAGATGAGTTTGGCCGACTGAAATTCAGCAAAGAACCAAATGTCTTGTCCAGCTGTTAACCAGTTGGCGAATATAAGTGCTTGACCATCTGGAATGCGGTATTACCTTTCATGTTTTTCCATTGCTCTTTCTTAACATATTTGCTGCTGACCTCGACAAAAGCTAATTAAAAAAAAGAAGACAAATCTATCATGATTGATTTAAGTCACTATAGTTCCCAATGCCGGTTGTTTTAGTCTTTCAGGAAACAGACGTGTTTCAGTTACCTTACTGTGATTTAAAGAAAGAACTCAACAAATTCTAATTCGTAAAAAAAATGCCAAACTAATATTGGACTGAGAGCTTTAGAGGCTGACATTGATGTGTTCAGTATGTACAAACATCATATCTGTTTCGGATTTCTTTGAATTCTACCTTTTTTCACAGGGCATTTCCACAAAAAAATTAGGTCGTGAGGTGCACGTGTCTGCTGCACATTGAGGTTAGCCAGGCCAGATGGTCTTCCATGGTACAGAGTATGGTATTGAGGCTAATTCTTTTTCATTAAGAAAAAACGTGATTATTAAGAAGTTCAAAGCACGACTTTTAAGTCCTATGCACAAAATGATGCTTAACCCGATGTACACTCATCAAGGTAGTAGCAACGAAACAGGTTAATAAGTAGAGGAATCCAAGTCCAGAGGCTCTCCAAACTTGCTGCCCGGTTTCAATTTTATCTCCTGAATTTTATTATTGAATTATGTTTCACCGCTCTTCTACGCACAATAGAAACCAAACGACGAGCATGATGCCTCTGGACTCACGACCTTCCTTCATTGGGGGGGGGGGGGGAATGCATTTCCACCGGCGTTCGGGGGGCTTGAACCAAACTTGGGGTGGGGGGCTTCAGCCCCCCCTCGCTACGCCACTGGACATGTGCACACACTCTCCTACTCTCCTACAAACAGTTCTTGTGGGATATTTCCCCACTCTTCTGTGAGAGCAATTTCGAGCTCTTCAAGCGATCGTGGTGGCACCAGTCGAACAGAAACGCGCCTACCTAAAGCATCCCAGGCATGTTCGATTGGATTACAATCCGGTGAACAGGCAGGCCAGTCCATTTGTTCAATACCTTCTTCCTCAAACCACTCTGGTACCAAATTTGCACGGTGTGGACGAGCATTGACATCCATAAAAATGAGTAGATTTTATTGTATAGATGACATTGCGCAAGTAGTACATAAACGCTTTCGAGAACGTTCAACATGTTATCAAAGACGTCTTTGGACATCCAGTGTACCAGAATGTGCACCTTTGTAGCACTCAATTAATGTGCCTTTTAATCACGAACCATCTGCATTTGAAGGACATTCGTCGAACGTTCATGATATTTTCCTCAAATTTATTATTGGTATCCATTTAACATCGGATGAAAGAAAAAAGGGTCGCACAACCGAAGATCGACGGCGTCAAAGTAGTCGCTATACCGGGTCAATTCCTGATACAGCTTGAATTAGTCCACAATACTTTCCACAATGTAGCCGATCTTTCTCTACATTAACCACAGCAGAAGATACTCAAGTTCTTGAACACATCCGTCATTAAAGACATCCCAATCCAAGGAGTCTCCAGAGAACTCAGGCTCGATGGAGAGAGGGAGGATGGTTTAATTTCCAAGGTGACTTCATGAAAAATAAGTTCAGCATTCATAATCATATCTCTCATAAAAAGGGGTTTCGGTCGATGGAATGTCTCATTCCTCAATATAAGATATCTGCAGATAGCATGAACATTTTTGTTGTAAGACTGAATTTCCCCAAGCTTCTCCACCAGACTATCCCAGCCAGTGTAAGATACCATAAGGTACCATGTAAGGGACCTTCAATCCTACAAATCAGCCACGTTATGGTTTCTAACCCCAGCCACGTGAGTAGAGTTCTAAGTAGACCGAATGCAATTCAAGTAATGAAAAGAACGTATCAAAAACGCTAATTGCATATCGATGAATCCTAAAAAAATTACGCTTTATTGAACCCCTTCCATAGAAATATCCATTCAAGTTAGTTCAGTGTACTCATGAATTGAACTGTTTTTCATGCATTGACTTTTTAATATTTGGGCAGTCGAAAGAACGTTCCCAATGACGTTATATGGAACGATGGCTATAAGTTGAATGAAACGTTCATTGAACACGTCCGGGTGCTACTAGGGTGGAAGTCTCTGGTTCCATGACGACAGATCATTTCGTTTCCTCCGGTTTGCAGCAGGTTTACCTGCCACGAGTTTAAATGTTGCAATGAAGAAAATGCATGTGGAGCAAATACATCACGCCAAAACAGAAGTGCTCTCTCGCATTCTAGAGGCAGAGGAAGAAAAAAGAGGAATCCCATGCGAAAACAAGAAATGGAGCATTAACCCTACTAAGGTCTTTTTTGCAAAGACATGTAAAATTCAAACCATTTCTCCAATTGATAAAATAAGACTTCCTTTGAAAAGAAGCAACATGTGGCTCTTGCTCTTGAGATCATCCCATTAGTTGAGTGTATGATCTCCCTGAAAGGAAGAGCAATTGGAGCCCATGGAGTGATCTAGACATAAATACACAATCTAAGAAGGAACTGAGGAATAAATACCATCAGCTGCCTCAGGAGCACGAGAAAAAAGACGAAGAATGCAGAAAACTCGAGAAAGAGAAGAAAGGGGACCACGAGAAGAGAGAGACTTTCAGCAATTCTTGAGGAAACCCAAAAAGAAAAGGTTCTTATTTGAAGGCGTCAAAATAAAGTCCTCTCCAAATTTTCCTCCAGTTAGTCTTCTGAAAAACATATCACATAAAACTAACACAACAGACTCAACAATCTAATACTTCAATTCGAAGAGGTAAATAATTGTGGTGTTCGTGGTTGTCACCCCCACGTGCGGGCCTAGGATGCAAAGCCATTCTGGGTCATATGCCAGGCCTACAAAGATGCGCCTTACCAAGCCATCATCATATATTGGGTTGGAAAGAAAGTCTTGCAACTCTTTCTAAAACTATTTATGAAAATTTTCAAAGGGTTGATGGGCTGGGCTTTGCATTTACATTTTGGAATGTTATCAAAGCTTTTGCCCTCGGGGTATATAAGGCGACTTCTGCCATTACTTGGCAGCCATGGCTCCGATCGAACGAGCAACTCTTCTGTGCGGAAGAAGGAGCAGTGATTCGCAGACACTGACACGCCTTTCTTTGTCAGAGTCGCTGAGCTGATGAGGGACCCATGTCGAGCAAACCTTCCGATAGCAGCGGTCGTTCAGATGGTTGTCGATGGCCATATGGGTGACTCCAAGTGTAGTCGCCGATTCGCGAGTGGTGGAGTTCGGCTTCCCGTTGAGGGCGTTCCGCAGGGCTTCGTCATCGACTGTAGATGGACGTCCTGAGCGTGGTCGATCTCCGAAGGTCGTGTCGCCAGATTCCAAGCGTTTCAACCATCGAGACACCGTGGAATGGTGGACGACCTTGCCCTTGAGTGCAGCGCAGATGTCCGCGGCGGCTCTTGCAGAGTGTCCTTGGAGGAACTCGTAGTAGACGATGGGGCGAAGAGTTGCTCGTTCGATCGGAGCCATGGCTGCCAAGTAATGGCAGAAGTCGCCTTATATACCCCGAGGGCAAAAGCTTTGATAACATTCCAAAATGTAAATGCAAAGCCCAGCCCATCAACCCTTTGAAAATTTTCATAAATAGTTTTAGAAAGAGTTGCAAGACCTTCTATCCAACCAAATACTACTCTATATAAAATTCTCTATATATAATATAAAATTCCAAGAGCCCGAGAGCTGTGAAAGTTGTCACCCCATCGCGTGAAGCCTACGAGACTGTCATTTCATGCCATAGGCTAGGCCATCCCCCCCTCAAAGCGCCAGGTCCTTGAGGCTATGCTAATCTAGGCCATAGGCTTGGCCATACAACGCTTTTTAGACTGATATTGTTCATTGAACAATATCAGTCTGAGCCATAGGCTTTGTACTTAGCTGAGTCATTCAAAGTTTTTTCTTTATTTGTTCATTTCGGTCAGGCATGGCGGTTCGGGACATCACTTCCATGCAATAGTTTTCTGTTTGCGTTTCATGTCATGGCCGATTTATTTGAGTTCTCATGATTCATGAAATCAAAATAATATCGTAAGTTCTTTGTTTCATTCGTCGCGCAAACGCTCCTCCCATCAAAATTGTGGCGATTTTTGCGAGGTGAGGTTGAAGGTGAAAAAAATATATTGAAAGAGGTCTGGAGGACGGCGATGAGGCAGTCGCTACTGATAATAAACGATTGGTGCTGGCGCGGAAAAAACGTTTGCCACTGCAGTTGCAGTGCGAAGTTCCTAAATCGGTGCTTTAGGAGGTGCTAGCCATAATGGCTAGAATGACTGATGAACAGTACCCTGTTGCACGTTGGGAGCGTAAGGCTGAACAGCAAGAGGCAGCGAATGCTGTGCTCAGGAATAGGAGAGCCATGCAGCCTGCTGCGCACCTTGATGCAAGGAATGCAACACTCAGGTGTCGAAAACCGTTAGGCGGCGGGGAATTGAACCCGGACCTCTTGCTTGCCGGTCAAGTATTCTGCCCTTACACCACGGATTCGGGACACTTCGTCAGGCCTCTCCATGCCATCTCAGATCACTACAGTCGTTTGCGCAGCGAGCACTGTCAGGCTGTACATTTTGCTGTAGGGAGGGGAGATTTGTTTCACATTGCAGCCACAACGGAAAAGTTCTTCTGCTGCAACTCACACTTGACGCTCACACTGTTGTTCACTGCTGCTAATGTGGAGGCAAGGAATTATTCGTTAGTATTCTACTGCACATGCGCTAACTTTCCTCTGTGCTGAAGTCGAACAAGTTCAAGGAAATGGTCCGTACTGTTTCAGAATCAGTGGTACCTGTTCCATAAGCTGATACTAATAACCCATGAGTTAATCGATGATGCATGCGTTTTAAGTGTGCCGGGCAGAAGTTGCGGTGGTAGCTAGCACCGCAACGCGCGAGGGCTACGATACTAGATCATTTTAGGCCATTCACCACTCAAAGCTCCAGGTCCATGGGGCTATCCTATACTAGGCCAAAGGCTTGGCCATCCAGCGCACTTATAGCCCGATGGACCTGGCGCTATTAGTGTGAGCTATAGGCTTTGGCTCATCCTATTATTTCCATAGGCTTCATAATTTGTAGCACCCTTTGCTTGACACAGCTAACTGAATGCGTGTCACACTTTCACTGATCGACTGCAAATTCATTTCAATACATTCTGTGCTGAGGTGCTTTCTTTCTGTATTTATTCATTTTTCGGTTAGGTCAGATGTGGCGGTTCGCACCATCGCTTCCATGCAATAGTTTTCTGTTTGCGTTTCATATCATGGCCGATTTGAGTTCTCATGATTGATGAAGTCAAAATAATAGCCTATAAAGGCTCTGCTTCATATGTCGCGCAAACCAGGTGCACCTCCCATCAAAATGGCGGCAATTTTGTGAGGTGAGGTTGAACGCGAAAAAGAAATGTTGAAGGTCACACATGACAGCGATGAGGCAGTTGTTGCTGGTAAAAAACGGTTGGTGCTGGCGCGGAAACAACGTTTGCCACTGCAGATGCGGTGCGAAGTGCCTAGATCGGTGCTCGCCGTAATGGCTAGAATCAGTGATGAACAGCGAGCAAATGTGCGTAGGGCCGCTGAGACCGCTGAACAGCAAGAGGTAGCGAATGTTGAGCTCAGGAATAAGCGAGCCGTGCAGCTTGCTGAGCAACTTGATGGAAGGAACGCAGCACTCAGGTGTCGAAAGCTGGGGGGCGGCCGGGAATTAAACCCGGTCCTCCTGCTTGCCGGTCAGGTGTGCTACCATTACACCACGGAATTCGGGACTTTTGTCATGCCTCTCCATGTCATCTCAAATCACTACATTCGTTTGCGCAGCGAGCACTGTCAGGCTGTACATTTTGATGTAGGGAGGAGGCATTTGTTTCACAAAATTAAAATGCTCCTGCTGCAACTCACACTTTAGCACCAGTGAGCAACACTTTCAGAGCCTCAGGGTTATGTGGTGGCGAGGCAATTTCTGGAATTAGTCGCTAGCATTGTGCCGCACATGTACGAAATTCCCTTTGTGCCTTCGAACGAGTTCTTGGAAATGGTCCGTACTGTTTCAGAATCATTGGTGTCTGTACTACATGCTAACGTTAATAGCACATGAGCTAATCGGTGATGCAAAAGTATTGAAAGTGCTAGGAAGACGAAATCAGCAAAGTCGTCCTGAGACTCATGAAAGCGTGCTAAACCGTTCACAATGAACGATTGTGGCAATCAGCTGGAATACCATGATGATGGTGTTTAGTAACAGAAACTCCCTGTGTACTGCAAGCTATAAGTATATCTATGTGACGAAGCGGTTCAGTTCCAAATGGGTAATGAGGTGAACAGAGGATTGTCAAGGAGATGTTATGCTCACAAAAGACGATTCAAATTTCCACCTATTAGACGGCTAGCGTAGCGGCCGCAGGCCGCTAGTGCTTCTTTATTTCAAAGTTTCGGCTTGCAGACGAAGTGGTATTTCCCTTGACGACATGGAGAAATGTATAAGAAAACATAAAGGACTCGGTATTTGTGAAGGATGCAGCTGTTTGCATTTGTACCAACCAGTAACTGAAGAACCACTCTGTTTCTGGACGAAAAAGTCTGACAGGCCAACAAACCGGTTAAGCCCCCCATATCACCCAGGAAAATGAATGCCCTGAATTGACTTCATTTTGGACCACTGCCATTTCCAAAGCCGGTGATTAAAGACTGCCTACTTTCTAGATATTTATAACTTGCATGCCTATTTCAGGGATTGAAATCCACAGGCTTTGAATATGAAAATTATTCTCCTTGTCCCTTCCCTGGTTTCTGAAAACTCAAATGACAGGGCTGGCACTTAAATTTCTGAACAGAAGTCCTTCTCAACATGTCAGTGTTCCTGGCAAGATTAAAAATATTGGAATTCAAGACAACTTTGAAAATTGTATGAGCTAGTCATTCTTAATTCTCATTCAGGTAGTACTTGCAATTCTGATACCCTGGTAGAGTATAGAAATGTCAAAATTTTGAGAACAAAGAGGTCCCAAAAGTACAGGGATCTCAAGCACAATGTAGGATACTGAATATCCAAAGATATCTTTGAAGTTCTTCCTTTTTCACTCTCCAAGGAATTAGTTATCTCATGGATTGCTCTAGAGAGGCATTCCGGCAAAGGTTCCAGGACAGGGGCATGGGTCCTATGGAAATAGACAGAGAAATGGCACACCTACCCTATTGGGTATCCCAGAAAATAAGTGACTTATCCATGTCAAGAACCATGAAGTAATGCATCCAGGCAAGAAGTTTAATATTGTTGATACTCAAGAACTCCCAGTTTGCTTCCATATGATTTGTATGAATTAATGATACGTATATTCTAGTGTTGGATATATTGATACTTGCTAAATGCATCTGTAATGCATTTCAACCCATATAGTGAAATCTTTCTTAAATGACTCTTCAATAAACTTATACCTCAAAAGCTTGAATAGGAACTAATTTCATTTCTTCTAATTTAAGTAAACATATAAGGAACTCCTGGGAAGCAGAAACCATTTCCAGATTGACATGGTCCGTGAAATTGCATAGACTTTTTTAAACTGTAATTATGGCTTCAATTTTACCATTTTTTCAGACTACTTAAGCCAGCTTTCAAATTGATTTCATTAGCTAGGAACTAGCTGATACACTCATGGTGTTTTTTTTTAAGCTATATATGATCTGAATTTTCATCTGCTTCTCAGTCGAAATTAGTCTGAGTATAGAGTTCGGATCCAGCTACTAACCGGTGACAAAACGAACTTCAATCCAGCTGGAAACGACCAGCACAACCAGCTTCAATCCAGTTGGGAAAAGTCAATGGACCAGCCGGGAATGACATGCACAAGTAGCTTCAGTCCATCTGGAAAATTCCAGTTGGGAACCAACCTGGATCTAGCCGGATTTTTGATCTACCTCCCAGATGCAACTGGTCCGAATTTACTGTTGGAGTCCAGCTGGATCCAGCTAACAAAACCAGAATCAATCCAGCTAGAAAATTCCAGTCGGGATTTTAAACTGGGCGTCTGGGAAAAAAATTCTCAAGGTGCAGTATTTCAGAATAACGCAGTCTTATATGGCTCACGACAGCTTCGAGAGGTCCATCATTCTATGGAATGAGCATACCTGTACTTGGAATCAAAGAGAAGTTATTGAAGGTCAAATCTGGTGAAATATGGTAATGTTAGCTACTTAAAGGACACAGCAAAATTTTGAATCAACTTAAAAACAAAATATAAACATATTCATGCTAACCGTGTAAGACGTGAATAATTTGTCACCGATGGTACCGTTATAATAATTTTTAATGAATTTCTATGGTCGAAAATTAATTATTTCGTGAACTCATAAAATCATAACTTTTTGCAATCAGGGCACAGAAAATCCCACAGAAAAAGTCGGCGATGCGTGGCTATTAACTTTAAAATGAGCCATGAAACAGCTTTGTAGCTTGAGTAGTTCGAGAGATATTGAATTTGCCCATTTTACCATTGCCCCTCAAACTTTCAAGGTCAAAAGTTCTCAAAAGATCTTTTGACCTGGACTGCTGAAATTTCAGACTCTTCCATTTCTCATTGCCCCCAGTACACATGATTTTTAACGGCAAAATCCCAGTCAGTGCAACAACCAACCATTCATGGAATGACTCACCAGCCAGCACAACTGCTCGCCACCGATTGGGCGGTCATCGTCCATCGGTTTTCGCAACACACGTTCAATCATTGTCAATGGTTTAGCTTGCGATATCGGTGATGCGTCCCAAATGATGACGTCGGTTGCTCGAATCATAGCCTGATTTTTGCATGAGGACACCCAATCACAAATGGAAGGCCGCGCTATTTTCCCAACCAAAGTTGATATTTTCTATGGGCTTTGTGAAATTTATTTTAAAATAATTTATTCTAAATCCTTTTATTTCATTTTTGAATTGGCCTTGGTCTTTGCATGCACAATTTAACGTTTGTGGAGATCAAGTAGAAGAATGTCTAATTTCCTGCATTCAGCACTATTAGACCCTCGAACGTATATTTACGTCTCTCTCACCGTAAGTACTTCAGTACACGAAGAAAACCTCTCAGAGTTTGCCAGCGGACGCTAAAATCATGGCGATGATAGGGTTAACCCATCCTGCCTAGACCGGGCGCATTTAGTGCTGACCAAGGCTATAAGTCATGGCACGAAACACTGAATGCATCCAGTGATGACACGGGAACCTCACTCGAGTTACGTGCTATGACCCGATCTCAGAGATCGAGTCAATCCCGTCGCGTCATCGCTACAAACAAGGCACCTTCCATAGAAGGCTTCCTGCAGCGAGTTTACGCACCAAGATTCGGAGAAACATGCGAAAGAAGTTGTGAATGACGCAAGAGTATATCACGATTGTTGTTCCTTTCTTTGACCTAGCACAAATGAATCGCAATATTCCGAATTTGCTTTTGAGAAGTGCATAGGCCTTCTCAAATTTGCTTCGAGAAGAAACCAATTAGGTATCGAACATTTTGTATTGCTGGCTGAGGTGACCGCTATAATGATGTAATAAACTAGAGTAATAAACACCATGATGTAATAAACTAGAGGACACATCCGAACTTTTCCATTATGAATATCCCGGAGTGGTAATTTGATCTTAAAGAGCATTTCTGTACGACTTCACTACTTTCCAATTTCAACTTCCTGTTGCTACTACTCAGAAAAATTGATAAACTTCCCTTAAGAACCTCTGCGCCGCCATACTGGTTAAATGACCCAATGGGTTCAGAAGATTGTGTCAGATATCAGAGAGGACCATGGCCCGAGTCTTGACTCGCCCAGTTTCATCGAGTCAATTGTCAATCAACAATTTAACAACTGAATGCGCCCACTATGACTTGGAAAGTCAAACGCTTGTAGGCATATCATCTCGAACCACGGAACGACGTAGCATACTCTAATATAGTATGGATTATGGATAATAATTGTCTTGCAAATGTGAGAAACCGCGTAGAAAAATCGCAAACATTAAAGAGATCTAACATATATCACTACTTCCCACTTGAGAATAATAGAGGAGAGTCGTGCATCAATCGTAAAATACGAAAATTAGAACTTCCTTTGGTTCAGGTAAAATCAGTTCTCCATTATTGATCCATTCCTGTAATCAAGTAATGTAAGTTTGCATAATGTCAATTGGCATTTAAGCAATTTTTGAGACAAACAAAATATGAAAGCATGAATGGTGAATTTTACGCGCCTAGTTTGCCAAGACATACTAAATGGAATATGGCCTTCGTCTAACAAACCATTTACCACACTTTATTAAATTAAATATTTATTTTTGAAATTCAAGCTGACAGGAAATCCATGACACTTTCTCTCGTCACATTTCCATTTCGAACTCAATTTGATCAAATCTGTTGAATGGCGCAATTTTTGATACATGAGTTTCCATGTTATCGAAATTAGGTGTGTTTTCTAATTCGTTTGCCAGGTCATTCAAGGAGTTCATAGCCCAATCTATGAGGTAGGATAATTTGGACATATTTTCTTGATTTTCATCTGCTTCAGCTTCAGCCGCAATCGGCTGAGTCTTACGTTCGGGATCATTGACGGCCCGTTCTCTCGAATGAATTTTTTTTTCATTCTTTGTATCTTTTTCCTCGAATACCTCTAAGGCAGGAACTGCGTTTGCTCTAGAACGCATGTTCGTAGCTTCCCCAATAGCGAAGGTAGGACGCTTCTCTCGGTGTTGGATCACATACTCATCTCCATTAAGCAGTCGTTCGCGTTCGTCCCTCTTTATTAAGCCTGGCTGACGTGATGAATCTGCTACCGACATTACTGAGAAAATATGCAGTGCCATAATAAGGAAAACGACAAGAATCATGCAAAAGGTGGCGAAAAGACCTCTTGGTGACTTGAGGCGAGAAAATTTCAAGTGCTTCACAATACTTAGTCCGGTCAGCAGAGATAATTTTTTCGTATCGAGCGTTGTGCATTGTTGCATCTTTCTCGTGGTATGCTGGGACTTGAACTTTTCCCCTCTTTTCTTCGTTATGTCTTTTTCAATCAACACATATGGCGCCTTCGGCATTTCATCTGACTGCCCCTTCTCCAAGTCCATGTTCTGCTGAATCTGATCATTTCGAACTCTTCTATTTACATCTGTAAATTCATTCGTTCTTCCCTCCTCATCGTAGTGAAACCGCGCTCTGATTTCTCCGGGAAGCTCAATCGTATTTCCCATTTGCAGGTCATCCAAATCTTATAACTCTGGTAGTTGAGCCTTTGCCAGGGACCAGCAGTTGTTCCTCCTGGATACGAAATAAACATTTTGAATGATTAATTCTAATGCCGTCGTCAGTCCCTTCAGGAGAAGATAGGGTAGAGTTAATCATTTCCTGCCCCAGAGCAGTGAACAGAACTTCGTGACGGAATCTAATACTTTAGTTCGAAGAGGTCAAAAGTTGTGGTGGTGGTCGAGATCGTGGTCGTAGCTGTCACCCCCACGTGCGGGCCTACGATGCAATGCCATTCTGGGTCATAGGCCAGGCTTACAAGGCTACGCCAATCCAGGCCATCTTATACTTTAATTCGAAGAGCCAGAGAGTTGTATTGGGTTGTTAAGAAAGGCTTTGGAGTTTCTTTTGAATTTTGGCCATGGCCTTCGGCATTTTCGAAAAGTTTCGAAATTAAGCATATATACGAATTGAGCGTGTGATGGGACGTTCTCGGCATTGTGCACTGGGAACTGGTGCCACCCAACACCACCATCACCGCCGACTACTACTGCGCCCAGCTGGAGAATTTAAAGCTGAAACTCGAACGATGCGACCGCAGCACGACAAAATCTTCTTCCTTTACGACAACGCCCGACTCCGTGCTGCGAAGTCGGCCCGCCTCAAGCTCCTTGAGCTCGGGTGGGAAGTCCTGCCCCACCCACCGTACTCCCCCGACTTGGCCCCCTCAGACTATCACCTCTTCCACTCCCTCCAGAACCACCTGCAGGGGAACCACTTTGATGACCAGAAGGCGCTCGAGACTGGCCTCAAGCACATCTTTGAGGCCGAGCCCCCGGCGTTCTACAGGGAGGGCATCCACTCCCTGCCCGAAAGGTGGAGGAAGGTTGTGGGCAACGATGGTGCATACATTGTGGATTGATCTTGTTTTCATGATTAATAAAGGGAAAATGAACAAAAACAAAAAAAAAACTCCAAAGACTTTAACCACCCAATAGTAGTGGTGGTGGTTGTCAACCCAGCGCGCGAGGCCTACGAGACTGTCACTTCCGGGCTTAGGCATGACCATCCATCCCTCAAAGCGCCAGGTCCTTGAGGCTGTGCTATTTTAAGCCATAGGCTTGGCCATCCAACGCTCTTAGCGTCAGGTCCATCGAGCTATATCAGTCTGAGCCATTGGCTTCATACATAGCTGTGTCAATCAAAGGGTGGAAAAAAATGAAAGCGTGTCACGTTTTCACTGATCGACTGCAAGTTCTCCCTTTGAATACATTCTTTGCTGGTGTTTTTTACTGTATTTATTTTTTCTGTTAGGTCATGCGTGGCGGTTTGAGACATTTGGCTGCACATTTTGCTGTAGGGAGGGAACATTTGTTTTACACTGCTGCCACAACGGAAAAGTGCTTCTGCTGCAACTCACATTTAACGCTCACACTGTTGTTCACCGGTACTAATGTGGAGGCGAGGCATTTTTGAGAATTATTCTTTAGTATTCTGCCGCACATGCGCTAAATTCCGTCTGTGCTAAAGTCGAACAAGTTCTTGGAAATGGCCCATACTCTTTCAATATCAGTGTGCACCTGTACCATAAGGTAATGCTAATAACTTATGAGCCAATCTGTGATGCAAGAGTATTGAATGTGCTGGAAAGAAGAAATTGTGATGGTGGCTGTCATCTCAACCCGCAAGGCATACGAGACTATGTCACTTCAGGCCATAGGCTAGGCCATCCACAGCTCAAAGCGCCAGGTCCAGGGGCTATGCTATTCTAGGCCGAAAGCTTGGCCATCCAACGCACTTAGCGCTAGGTTCATCGGGCTATGTCAGTGTAAGACATAGGCTGTGGCTCATCCTATTATTTCCATAGACTTCATATTTATCTGTGTCAAGCAAAGGGTGGTAAAAATTGAATGCGTGTCACGTTTTCGCTGATCGACTGCAAGGTCTCGGTTTGAATGCCTTCTTGGTTGATGTATTTTTTCTGTTTTTTTTTTATTCGTTAGGTCAGGCGTGGAGGTTCGCGCTATCGCTTCCATGCAATAGTTTTCTGTTTGCGTTTCATGTCATGTCCGACTTATTTTAGTTCTCATGATTGATGAATTCAAAATAATAGTCTAAAAAGTCTCTGCTTCATATGTCGCGCAAACGAAGAGCACCTCTCATCAAAATGGTGGCAGTTTTTGCGAGGTGAGGTTGAACGCGAAGAAGAAATGTTGAAGGAGTTCCCACAGGACGGCGATGAGGCAGTTGTTGCTAGTAAAAGACGGTTGGTGCTGCCGCGGAAAAACCGTATGCCACTGTAGTTGCGGTACGAAGTGCCTAAATCGGTGCTAGCCGTAATGGTTAGAATCGGTGATAAACAGCAAGCACATGTACGCAGGGAGCTTAGGGCCGCTCAGATCGATGAACAGCAAGAGGCAGCGAATGCTGAGCTTCGGAATAGGAGAGCCGTTCAGCCTGCTAAGCAACTTGATGCAAGGTTGGCATTTTCAGGAATTAATCTTTAGCGTTGTGCCGCACATGCACTAACTTCCCTCTGTGCCGTCGAAAAATTTCTTGGAAATGGTCCGTACTGTTTCAGAATCATTGGTGTCTGTACCCTACACTAACGCTAATAGCCGATGAGCTAATCGGTGATGCAAGAGTGTTGAATGTGTTGGGAAGACGAAATCAGCAATGACGTCTTGAGTCTCACGAAAACGTGCTAAACGGAGGCGTTCACAATTGCGATTGTGACAATCAGCTCGAATGTCATGATGATGGTGGTTATTAGCAGAATATCCCTGTGTACTGTAAGCTGTATGTACAGTATATAAATGTAATGAAGCGGTTCAGTTCTGAATGGGTAATGGGTAACAGAGAATTGTCATGAAGACGTTATGCTCACAATAGACGATTCAAATTCCCACATACTAGACGGCGAGTGTAGCGGCCGCCGGCTGCTAGTCAAATTTAAAACGAAGAGCAATTAGCACGTCTTCATTTTACGGAACTTTGGAGACCATACATGTTGTCCCAAATTATTTTAAAAGTATAGGGGTCACTGTGAAAGACGCTAAAGTCTTTCTCGAGAGTTGCATCTATCTCTCCCTACAAAGACCTAAAAAATGGACTTGACCTTTCAACAGCGTTGCGATGGTGACGAAATTGTTTCAAAATCCCGATGATAGTCACATCATGTTTTATCCTCCCTTCCCGCTGCCGTTACAATTCCATGATGAGATGATCCATGATATGTCCGCATCACTGCACTCAACAACAAAAACTATATATTTCTTATTGCTCGTGGAACGTGAGAGCATGGGAACAGCGTGGCTTTCTCTACACCAGATGTGGACCATGTTTCCACTAATATTTAGTTGAATATCTCTTCGTAAAGATAAGGACACTCATCAGCCTTTCTTATCTACTTGATTGGGGATTTGCCAACAGGTTAGTAGAATTATATTTATATTGGTTGGGGAACGTATACCTTCCACTCAAAGGGAACTTGACCCCTTCAACGTCGTCCTCTCCAGCATGGTCAATTATATTTTGAAAGGAGGGAGCCCGCTGCAAAAAAATGTGTTGGCACACATGGAAACAAAATTAAAGGAAACCATGTAACGTAGAAGGTAATGGTATGTTTGTCTTGGCTAAGATAATTGTACTAACTTTTTGGTAGGTTCTCAAATGCGATAAGTGTTTGAAATGTTCCGGACCTTTTTCTTTATTGATCGTTGCTTTCAGAGTAACTAAGTTGTATGTAGGACATTTTTGGCAGTAGGTATAATATATGCAAATTTTCTAGTGTACCTCCCCTTCTTTCTTGTTTCGTAATTCTTTTGTATTTGCTATGCAGGGTTACTTTTGAGCAGTGCGCTCAAGTCAGAGCAGATTTATATGATGGAGAGTCCTGGTAAAAAAAAAAGAGAAAAATCCTGTTTAAAAAAATGGAAAGGCTAAAAAAAATTAATTCTTGAAAATTTCGCGTATTTCAAAACAGAGGACCTCGGTTGCGAGGCAACTGAGGTTCGGAAATTAAACATATAGCGTTCGCGATCCTGATCACTAGCTAGGCAACTGTGTGTTCCTGTGTATCTGTACGTACGTACGTATGTTTCTGTGTGTGTGTGTGACAGTTCTACAGGCCAAACGCTTAGAGATATGAACTTGGGGTTTCAACAGAACTCTTCCTTATCATCTGAGGATGTGGCTTTTCAAAATGAAATTTCCAAATCTGCCAGAGGAAAGGGAGGGGATGTAACTTTCACTGAAAATCAGAGATTCGCTCTCATCTCGCCTTCTCTCGGACGAACGAGGAGACGATATTTGCCGCAATAATCGCAATGGATCGGTGCCATCGCTCACCGTGATGCCTCCTGCTTGCTGCCGGAAATCCTGTTTTTTTTAGGCGTCCATGATGAAATAGGGGTGACATCTTTTTCTTCAACTCCATTCGCATTCGCCGCCGCCCCATTCACTGATAGGGTGTCGAAGATAACCACGGGTCGATGAGACCTGCAGGCCTCTCATATACTAGTAGCTATCCCGTGCAAAATCCCGGATTTTTTTTTTAAGGCAATGAATGCGCACATGGCCGTGGAAGGCGTTCGCCACACTCAAGGTTCAAGGTAGTTAATGATATCAAGAGGCGATTCCACCCATATCGATATCACCTATCGAGGTCGAGCGTTCCTTAGGTTTAGGGTAGGCCTAATCCTCTTCAAGCTAAATGTGTTCGCAATTTTTTTTAGCGTATCCTAGTTGCTCACTGTCTAGTCCCTACCTTCAATATTGCCCCCACCTTATTTTGTTGTCCATAAAAGTGTCTAGTTTCTTCTTAAAAATATACACGGGAGGGGCAGCCACTACCTCGTCATCTAACGCATTCCATGCGTTCACCACTCTGCAAGTAATGAATTCCTGTTTCAACCTGAGCCGCACCTGCGGCTTGCGCAACTTAAGTTGGTTACTTATCGTTCTCCTGCAGCCAACGACCTGGTAAAACCTACCATATTCCACATTATCCATTCCTTTAATTATGTTGAACGTCTGTATGAGATCGCCCCTCTTTAGCCTTCTCTCCAGTCCCCCTGGCCCCTTGCCCCCTGGCTGGCCGAGTGAGACGACAGAACGTGGCAAAACACCCCTAATTTCTCGGTCTGCCCCTGCGCTTCGTAAATCGTTATTGGAAAGGACGAGGAACCAACGCCAAGCGAAGACGAAGGGTAACCCAAAGATCAAAGCATTGCTTTAAATAATGGCCTTGACAATGTGATATGTGGGATTTTATTGGCGGCCTCACGCTACTCACATCGCAACCCGCCGCTCACGTTTCCGAATGTTAATGGCCTCATACCACGCTGCGTGTACCTCTTACTATGGATAGGGGAGAGCCACTGAGCTAAGAAATAACTGGAGATGGTGTACCCATAGAAACAGTATAGGCATGTGTGCTGCAATTGAAAGCTATACTTGTTGAGCTCATGACCTCAGTCACCATTCACTCCAATTGGATTTCCCCCGATTTTTAAACCCAACTTACTTCTAAATACTAACTCTTAGGAAAACAGCCCCGAAAAAGCAGGCACAATAGGATCTCAGAGGAACCAGTATGACCTATCGAGTCGTTCCAAGACTTGTGTTTATCATGAATATGGGTATAATACTTTAATTTAGGCTATGGCGGAAAAGAGCGATTGCTTTAAGCAAAATGGGGCGATTCACCAGTAAAGTGATTCATAGTGTTTAAATCAGACCTGCGATGCGCATTGGCGGAGTGAAGGAGCAGGTACCGCGGAATCATTGGAGCAGCCCTACTGAATACGGAAGCATGCCCTTCCGAGACCCGCCAACACTTTTATCATGCACTTCGTCGTCGCGCTGAGTCTTATTTTAGCCAATGTTTGCCTTTGAACGTTCACTTCGTGAAACGAACTGAAGTTCGTTTGACTTCATGCCTCACACCGGGTGTAAAATAGATCGGCAGTGATGATGCAAGGGCGGCGTAACGTTATCACCTTCGTATTCCAAGCAATCTCAGCAAAGGCAGGCCTTGAACTTGAAGTCCCTAAAATTTCCAATATCTCCAACTAATAAACCAATGCTCTTGAACCTATGGGATGATCTGAGACCTAACATCAATTGGTTATGTCTGATAGTGTTGGTTCTCGAAAAGGAGGTTACCCCATTCCGAAGCGAATAGACGACTCCAACATATGTAAATTATACGCATGGTATACTGAATCTAACCCATTAAATTGAGTCAGGTACAGGATAAGCAAATCAAACAAGTCAAACATAATTCATATATATATATATTCTGGATGGGGCGGATGACTGGTCTTATCATTCTCTTTTTCATTAGACACATCTCTCATCTCCTTTTACAGGAGAAGCATACCCAGCGGCTTAGTGTTGCCCTATCCATATGATGGCATGCCATTAAACGAGTCTGTCATTATTATTATGCAGGATGCCATTGCCGAAGTATGAAATTTTATTTTTAGCAATCAAGCTATACATTAAATTCAAGAAATTCAATAAGAGAATATATTTTCCATTAAGCATCAACTTTATATACCGTACCATCTCGGTATTTTCATTAAATTACTTCTGCTCGCGCCATTTTTTGTTTAAATGATAAAATAAGTTATTTACAGTTATTGATACAGATACAGCTATTGCCATTCACGCCGCTGTCACTCGCAATAAATCTTGAATGAAACAAGACTGCAGTCACTTTATCGCCTGGCGTTCTTTTTCGTATGCTGACATAATTGCAAAGGGCTGTTGCTTTCCTAGTGAGCCTGAGATCTGGAAAATTGAAAAAAAAAATAACAGTCCATATCATACACTCGAGATATAAGAATTCTCAAAATAAGTTTGAACGAAAATTTCCTTGAAGGCTCCCAATATCAAGTAGCACTCGATTCGGAAAAATTCCGAATTGAGTGGTACTTGCTCCATGAGCTAATGCCTCTCCATGGCGGATATCTGAGATGGATGAGCACTTGACCCAAGCATCGTAGTTCGGCTTATCTGGATTAGTTCCAAGGTCAAGTTTTGGATAAAGATCTGGGCCAGTTTCCTCCTGTTTAGCGTCTCATAGCCGAGGCAAATCAGAGGAGAGAGAATCAAATAATGAACTTTTTTGAGTTTTCGAACGGGTCATATCACCAATCAATTTGCATCATGATCGATCCAGATAATATTTCCCTGGAGCTTGTTGATGAATGTAAACGTATAGTCATGAGACGAAAATTAATTCAATACGAAACATGCGTGGTGCAAGAGGGTAAAGCAGTCGGGGAATGCGGAAAATTCCTGAGGTTGTTATATCATGCAGCAAAAGGACAATCAACCTGGATTAGTCCATACGTCAAGGCACACGTCAAGGTCGCGTTGGATAAGAGAGTGAGGTACCCAAGATCCAAGTCTACTCATTTTTTCAAGCGAATAAAGCTGGCGAAGGATGGTGCTTTGGTTTCACCCCAGAGTACTTGCTAGGCAGCGCGTGGTCTGACGAGTGTCGGATTCCACTACACTCTTAGAAAATTCCGAGCGTTTGGGGAGTAAAATGTAAGCACACCGCGAGCTTTTCGAATTTACTCCCTTATTACTCACCAAATGCTCCCTCATCGCTCGTATTGAAGTGAACACCTTGAAGTTCTTCGCCAGGCGACTAGNACTCACCAAATGCTGCCTCATCGCTCGTATTGAAGTGAACACCTTGAAGTTCTTCGCCAGGCGACTAGATGGAGGTAAGGGTCTCGCTTTTCGCACAGTATACAAAAGTTCCCTTCCCTCCTTCCCTGGAATCGTCCCTCGCAGGATTGTTTAGTACCTTGCCATATGTCTCGCTTAGTCTCATTATAGGAATCAATAAACACTTACAATTCATCATTTGTTATCCACATAATCAAGACATATCCATCGAGTCCATACCATAAACAAGCTCATATTCCTATCGAGAACCCTTTTGGAACACGTATGATTCCATCCGCATAGGAGACCTAAAGTATACCAAGAATGTCCGTGAACTTCATTCAATCTGACCTCAATGAAATGAGGTAATAAGGGATTGATATCCCGGGTACTCCACAGAACCAATAAGAGGTGGTTCAACCTCTGATGTGTACTATAATCAGTACAGTCAGAGGTAGGTCAACGCCCATGCGAGAGCGAAAGCGACACGCAATATATGTGAGAATTTTCTTATTTGCATGACATCCCTATCACTTTCTGAGAGGAGCGTTTTTACTCACAGAGGAGGAGAGCAATTTTACTCCTTGGTGATGGAGTAAATTCGCTCCTTTCCCAGAGTGAAATGGGGGTGAAACTGGAATTAGCTATTTTACTCACTTTTTTGAGAAAAATCGCTCCCCTTTTTCTAAGAGTGTAGGGAGAGCAATTCCTCAGATGCAGCACCGATGGTCGGCCTGACCTCGGTCTTTCTTCGAGTCTGGTGTCTCTCAATGCGAACCGTTCAAACCAATTCTGGCACACTCGAGTGGACACCGCCTCTCCTCCAATTGCGTGGCATATATTTCGGGCTGCTTCGCTGGCTGAGTGACCAAGCTGATGCTCATAAAGAATACAGTGACGAACATGCTGCTTCTCAGATGCCATTATCTCTACAATGAACTGAGCAGACAAGAGAACAAAGGACGTTGTGAAGTAGGCTACCAAGTGTAATATCTCTTAGTACAATAACATGTTTTTCAAAATTCATGTAAACAAGTAAACACATTTTCCAAAAAATGAAAATACTTTTGCATCAACCCAATATATTTTTGCATATCACCCATTGCTTGAGAAGCAGAGATCCAGATACTCCACTCCGACTGTTTCAAGGGGCCCCTTCACTTGACATTTAAGGTGCACTATGGAGTACAATGAGTTGAATTGATTCATCATGCTGTATAGCTCATGATTAAACTCGGTCAATAAAACAGAATCACCAGCCAAGATTATTAATTTTATTGGTGATGCACCATTGATGATGACTTCCTTGCAACCCTGGCAACACATACAAATCTTGCCCATGTATGCAAGGAATAAGAAAGGAGAGACAATGTAACTTTAGTATAGCTTGGCACATACTGATGAAACCTATACTCATCCCTCTACTAGACCCCTACTAGAACAGAACTCCTGCAAGCACTGCATCAGGACTGAATGGTCCACAGTACCTCACTATTAATCCAATAGTCCCTAAAGCTTCATAGAAGCTCATGCTTATAGACCTTTCAAGATCCACGAGGTGAATCTAAAACTTTTCCACATCCCCTCTTAATGTTTCCAAAAATCTGCTGCAAAGAGCTACTCCATCCCACTGCACCCTCCATGAAAGTCACTGTTTCTTCATAGCTTCACAAGTAGGTGGACACTTTGAACTACAATGAAGCCCAAGCAAGACATCTTCACATGCACTCAGTCTCAATAAGTAAAATGTTTCCACATAAACAAAGTGGAAATGCTTCAAGTCCATCAGACAAACTTCTACGCTGTACTTTTTCCGACAGAGAAATTGAAGTGATGGTCAAGTCAGACGTCTTCCTCCATGAATCACAGATCTTTAGACTCCTGCATCATCTGAAAGCAATATTGACTACAAAATGCACACATATGAACAATGCACGTATGCTATCTATTTTTTTGGCTATTGATGCATGCAATGTAAACTTGGAATTCTGATATGAAAAAGTCCTGAAAAGGGCTTTATAGTTTACCTAAGAATTTCGATAGGTATGGTGAGTAATTTACATGATGGAACAAGTGACATTTTTCATTGCATCAAAAAAAATGTATTTACGCTACAATAGGGTCAAAAATCATCATCACTTTTAACATCAGAAATCTCAACATCTACATAACCTAAGGCGTCATTCAATGCACCTTTGGAATGCTTGGATGTTGAATTTTTCTTAATTCATCCTATTCCATTTATTTCTCTTTGAAGAGCTAAATTTCCTTCTACAACTCACTCTTGGATTCAGCTCTCTTCTCTTCACACCGGAGAATAAACAATAAACCTGCATCCAGGCTTGTGAACTAGAGCCCAGATTTTGCCCATAAAGACAACTTCCTTTTCCTTTTTCCATAATTTTTGCTCAATTGTGCATACACTAATCCCTTGATATTGACGATACTTTTGACAAATTAATTCGGATTTGAATCGAAACGATTCAAATCGAAAACCAAACCAAATTGAAATCCAAACCGAAAGGAAACTTGCGCGAAGTAGTTAAGGAACGTCGGTTTAGGCATAGATATTGATCGAAAGGAATACCAAAACGTTCAAATTATGCCTGCAAGAGCAGGGTAATGATCTGTGGACCTAAAGTACCTCTAGGTCCAATGGACATAATTTTGCCTGGGCCCTTTGCAAATAGGCCAAACAATATGCCGATCAAAGGCCTAGCTTACAATCGGCTATTGAAAACCGGGAGCGCTTGGCCTACCCCAATGATCCCATGTATACAGAAGGCGTAGGCCAGGTTCTCTGTAACGTTAGTGAAGAGTTAGGCTCATCCATTGGGCACACAACCATAGGCCTGTACTTTTATACCTATCTTGTCTTGTGAAAAGTGTGCTCGAAAAGCGTTACTTCGGCCGGACGTCCACCGCGATTCCTGAGGTAGGGTTCAGAGAAATGCTCCGACATGACTACCACGTGGTTTTACGGGCTCGTTTGACCCCGAAAAGATGACTTCTAAAGGTGCCGCGACAGCAGCGCCAGTTTCGTCCCTTGGTCTGAACATAGCGCGGGGGCCAGGCCACCTACGATCTTGACATAGCTTCCGTAGACTCACTCCTATTCGAATCTTGAAGCACATCGAATACCTGCATGGCAACAATTGAGTGCAAGCTTTCATTTCCTCTATGTGATCTGTCCGCGTGAATACGTCGAGAAGACAATGGGATTGACAGCGGGGAGTACGGAAACGTACGCCATAATCACGTGTACACCTGTTAGAGGCAATTGCCATCTGTTGAGAAGAAGAGGAATCAGTATCCCGCTTTCTTATCGATAGATGACATCTAGATTCACAGCGGGCAACCTCACGTTGCCACTGTTTCTTTCCGCTTCCCTAGTAACCATTCCGTTATTGCTTCGAGTGCCATACTTGGCAGATGGAGTCCTTAGACTTTACGAGGATGTCTGCCATGGCTGAAAGCGCTAATGCCGGATCTACGGGAGTTTCCACCGAAAGAGCTTGAACCATGGGGTCCTAATTTGCCAGTCTCAGCGTGAATCCCATCTCGTTCGAACGTCGATGCCATTCGATTGCGCGTTCAGGGACCGTTGGTTAGTCGATTTGGCAATTTTTTTCAAGGTCGATGATGGTAATTGGGGAATATCCTAAATGAATTAATTTATTCCGACCCATTACACGCTCTTCGTCTGATCCATTTTCGTCACTTTGTGCCAACGACCCTTGAGGCAACCTGATGATCCGAACCTCGCGTCGCGATTTGGCTTTGATTAATACTTTCTTTGAGGGAGCCTCATTTCCTTGCCTGTCGGAATCTTGCCTCGCACCCGCGGTTTTTCTGTGGTAACCCCGGATTAACCCTCACGCATGGTTGCCGAAGGAGATTAATCGCTATCGCAGCGTCACATGTAGCGGCATCTGGGGTCTGGGAATATTGCGAGGTGGCGGTCCCGTCTCCGTGCCGCATTCAGTGCCGGGAAACAAAGAAAAGAAAAGACAAGATGGAGAAAGGACAAACACAGTCTAGTAATGGGCCTCCGAGACCCGCATTTTGGTCACTTAGTTGAACAAACTGCCATCTCATTCCGGTCCTCGGAATAACCATCATTATACAGTTAGGTTTGAAACTCTACCCACGGTGCCAATGAAACGATGATGGGAGGATGGAGGGTTGTGCGTGCTTGGAACCACCGCCAAGAAGGTTGGCAGGGAACTGACAGCTCTGGTTGGTGACACGGCGCCGCGCCCAAGGTCTGGGTCATAGGCGCATGCGTATTGGGTATCCACATCCTGAAGTGCTCACGGTTGCTCATCCCTCCACCCCTGACCAAATTTAAAATGCAAGACTTGGGATGTAAATTCCAATTTTGGTGCAAATTCGCCACCAAAAAGAAATTGGTCAGACCAATATTTTCTCAGTTATCGTTGGACCACCAAAGTGTGACACATGGACCCACTGAAACACGAACCCACAGACGGACAGGACGGAACCATGAGTGGTCTCTTTCCATTCAGGAAAGGAGGCCCACTAAAAACTGAAAATTCCAACCAACCTCACTTTTCTGCTGTGAAATATAAATAATTGAAGTGTCGCGATCTTCACCATGTGGATAGGATTGTCTCTCAACTGTATATAGTTGTACTCATACTTTCCCCGAAATTTATAGTCTAGGTCAAAAGATGTTTCGTTTTTCTGGTTGACGCGAGATGGCGCCACGTGCGCCACGTAATCCATCCCACGAAGTCGGCTCACTATTTTAATTCCTATAACTGATATTTCGGAAAGTTGGATGATTCCACCCGTGCCACCCTCGTAGATGTATTGGGGAATGGCCTCCGCCTTACATTGGATGGAGTTATTTAGGAATCATTCACTAGGGAATAGTGCACATCGCCGAAGGAGGTTGACCCATGTCGTGTACGCTGACAAGGTCCTTCCGGCCAGCTGGTTCCGCAAACGCCTTTTAATCTTCGGAGTATCTATCCTTAACCCTTCCGATGGGATGTAAATATAATATCGACTTGAATAATATCATGCATTGCTGACTCACGAAGTAAAACAGCTAGAACCCTATAGATTTCATTCTTCTTCGGCTCAGGTGGACCTAAATACTAAGCGCCCCAAAACACTGATACCAACCTAAATAAATTCAGGTTGCTTTTTTTCAATAAGACCGCATAGTTCCTTACTCTTTAATTAAACCCCTAAAGATAAAAGAACCCTGAAGGGAGAGATCCTGGGGGGGAAGCAGCTCTCTCTCGGGCTGACTACTCCCCATAGCCATGAGTCACCTGCTCAGGGCTAAGTCATTAGCTTCATGAGGGTCTTGCTCTCTGCCAGCCCTCATGTTGGGAGGATCTCACCATGGTGGGCGAGAGTCATGTGTCGGTCCACCACATGAGAGCGGGGCCCACCATACCTTGAGCTCCTAACTTTATAGAAACCATGTCGTGTTGACAAATTAAAGGAAATTAGGTACTTAGTTTATTTTAGGAAATTTAGGTACTTCATTCCGTATTCCGAATCTTCGCCCGTTTTCGCGATATGGTATTAATCGCAGGCTTTGTCTAAACTGCCCCCAGCGTGCGCACTAGTTCTTCCACGCGTTCACTACGACTTGGGTATTTGTCCAAGGGGTATGGATAGGCTTCTCCTGTATTTGCGCAGGAACGCGTTTTGAGGGTGGAACCCGTGAAAGAGCATAACATCGCGAAATCCGAAACTTCTGAAAATGCCCTATACACCAAAAAATCTATATCTTTTTGGGATGGGTTTTGTGAATTCGATTTCCGGCCATCTCACATTGGATCGAAGCTGTCATGAAAAAAAAATTTTCCATCACCTTTATTCCCGACTTTTTCGCTTCAATCCCCGACGATCCCAGTTCACCACTGAATTTTCCCTGATCAGGTATCTCAGTCTAAAAGAGTTCTGGGAGGCATGAAGATCCCAATACCCAATGAACGGATAAGCGGGTACTTGCATTTGATGCGCTACTTCACAATTAAAAATTAGTGAATACTCCTTTGTGGACGGTTTTTTTTTTTAAATCATAGTGACTAATTTCCTTGGCGATCTTCGATGGTTTTTCCTTTATGTACAATATCACCCGAGTGAAAGCAATTTCATTTGTGCTCTCTTCAGCTTCTGACGAAAGGATTTCAACCTCTAAACAAAGATCATTCAGGGTCTTCCGGCACGATGCTTTGAAGTCGTGATTTTCATTCTCAAGAGATGAGGAGACCCGCCGGTTCTCCATTTGCTGAAATGGACCGTCAGAGACCACTGAAATGGACCGTCACGTCTAACGTGAATGTGGAAGGTTCCGTTGGATCCAAGGCCAGATTCTCTTCGGCATCTTTTTTCAAGCGCCTTATACCGTTTCGATCTCGATAGGAATCGAAGGAGAAGGGATGCGAGCCCACAAAAGCAAGTCTTCGGATCGGTCTTCTTCCAAGCGATTGAAGCCACTCATTTTTTTTTCTGTCTAGTCATTTTGGAAATTCACGGAAGGAAACATTTCATGCCTGCCCATTCCCATAAGTATTCTTACAGGACGCAACAATGCAAACCTTGCCACTGTCCATAGCAACTGCCACCAAGAGAGGAACCCAAACACATCGAAAGCAAGGAACAGAACAGCAATGCACGTTCGATGCAGCCTCGGTTCTGACAAAACAAGAGCAGATTGCATTACGGTTGTCAGAGACGAGGCAAAGAGCGTCTGCGGAATGTCTTGGGCTTAACCAGCGAGGTAGTGAGTCGTCAAGGCCAAAGCGCCCTTTTTTTATAGCGGAACGGCTCGCTGACGTCATCACATGCGCAAGATTATACTCCCCTCTCTCCGATCCCCCTTTTGGTACTGTCCCTCTTCCCCCCTCCCCCGATTGCCTTAGCGTATAATTGATCTCTGTTGTGTGTCTGTAAGTTCGTTCCTGGTGACTGAGATTGTTTCATTGCTGGTGATATTCACCCTCTTAAAGGGGGGCGGGTTGCCCTGTTTGGCCTGATGAAAAAACTGCTTTATGCGGTCTAGATCACCATTCTCGTTTCCCTTGAGCTTACAGGAAAGGTTATTTGAGATAACCGATCCGATCATGCGAGTTTTCCTGCGTTCACCTCGGCCACTGTAGTCCCCAGTGCGGCTACAGCTAATCTGTGTGATGACGTCCGGTCTGCGGGCTGGGGCAATGACCGAGCCAGTAATGAGACTCGGGATTTGGTCGGAAGGGTCGCCCGGCTGGAACAGGCCGTGAAGACTGTCAGAGTAGCAAAAAAGAGAACCATCAATAACATTAGCACAAATGTTAATAGCAACTCTTATGCTCCAGTTTTTGGCCAGCCATTGGCATTGGTGCATTTATTTTACGTGAAGTCAGGAAGCAAATAAATTCCCAGTGTACTTCTCCAAGTGCGAAGAGAGAGTCTCCAGGAATTTATATATTTATGTTAATATATATAGATTAATAAATTCAAATATTTCTGCATTTTTCTGAGCTTCTTCGGTGCAACTAAATTAGATTTTAATTTTTCTTTCAGGTAATCAATGACGACGAATTATGCCGATACCTAATACCGATAGTGCAATTTTGCCGAAGCCGATGATAAAAATAAATACCCTCATATCTCCTTTTGCTGAATGTCATGGTTTTTTAAGGATTTGCTCATCCCATTCGATGCGGTGAAGCTGCAATTCAGCAAAATCCTTGAAGCGCCTCCCTCATCAGGTCAATTACTTTCAATTGCATTTTTTATTATTTCCAAGTGATGTCATTTTGCGGGTTTGTTGGTTCCAAAGCTACCTCAATTGAATGGGGACTCTTTAGATTGGCAAGTTGAGTCTGTGGGACAAAAAATAACATTTTTTTTGTTTCCTTTATTTATAAATGCGTGATATATTTATGTGTGATATTCTGCAATTATTTCACATTCAGCTTACATCGCTAGTTCTTTTGCAATCAGTTTTCAAGGAAAAGAAGGATTCAGCATGTTGTCTGAATGAAAAAATCTGAAAATTTTCGGAAAATTTGTAAGTTGGACAAATTTACTCGATTTCCCTTCAAAATATAAAAAATTTGGGGCCAATTGCATGGAAGAAGTTTCCCCGATGCTTTTAGAAAATCATTGGTTACCCAATGTCCAAGGCCAAAAATTAACGCTTTCTTCCTTGAATCATTTTGTCTAACCAATGGATGTCATTTCCAGACAAGAGATGGGACAATTTTTCCCGATATTTACCCTCGCGTGTGTACTATCTCGATCAGAAAAGCGCTGCCGTGTACAAGTGAAGCACGATGGATTGCGATAGTACCAAAAGTGTAAAACAAAGTCGACGGTCCACGCGATCCAAACACCTTGTGAAATAAACCCAGCCTTCGACTCGTCCTATCCAGCTGATGAAGGAAATACCCCCAATAAATCGCGTGACCTCCGCTGAACGCACTGCACGCTCCCTTTTGTTCCCAGTACAATGCATTCCCTTCAGCGATTCGAGGAAAGTATGAGGAAAGCACGAAAGGGACACCCGCATCCCCCAACATGCAGACGCGCTTGCGAAACGTCAGTGTCACGCACATGTGGGACAACACGTGTTCCATTCAATTGGACCGTTCGAAGGCTCCTCCGCAAAATTTATTCCGATAAGACGTGTTATCAGCGTAGAAGCTTCGTGCATGAAGCATTGTGACGCTGGAACGAGCCCTCTAATCTGTAAAGGCCGTGCTGCTGCAATGGATCGCGAGAGAGTGAGTCAGTCCGCACAGATTATTTTATCGTTACTACGCATTTATTGTCCTGGGAGGAATTATAATTTCCCTGGGACTTGTGTAACATTACGCCCTAGACTACAGTACCCAGGTACGATATATATAATTCATACAATCCGTTCCACAAGCAAGGCAGTGAAATGCGCATTGAAAGTGCCGTACGATTCGAGAGTAACTTTGTTTTCCTCCAGATGAAGGCATTATCCCGTTGCTAATGTTCAGATGTGAAGGGACCCCGCAGAGAGAAAGACATGGCAGAGCGGCCGTGGCCGGACATCCCGCCCACCTCCTCTGAACTCCTGCGATGGGAGTTCCGGGTAAGACTGCAGTCCTTCTTCCTTCCCTCTTGCTGACGTACTGAATAATGCACTGTTCTTAAGGAGAAAACTAGGGAAGCAGCGGGCCGGACGGACCCTTCCATCTTCCCTTTGATCGCCTTTGATTGATGAGTCAAGCTTCATGACAGGCTTCCCATATATTGTATACCGAATCGAGAAGACGAGAGCTATTTCTTTCCTCGAAAATCACTGTATTTGAACATTTCCTGATCGCAATCTGATGATGGGATTGTAGAAGTCAGTCGCTTTTGCATAGCTGACCATTCAAGAAGTATATGTACTCTTGTCCTTGGAAAAGGGAGAACAAAAAAAATGGGACGCTGTAAGAACAATGCGGAAATGAACGAGAACCTTCATCTTTTATTCGTCTAATTCAGGAATAAAGAAGGAATCGATTAAAATTCGGTCAATTGATTGAATAATCGATTGAATTCCCTATTGTAGTCATTTTCATCAAAATATTGAAGATAGTTTGACCTTTAATAATCAGAAGACATAATACCATGAATTGTAATCTTTTATATATATAATACGCTAATGTACGTTTGTAAGCCATGTAGCGATGTTATGCTAATAAATATCCTGGCATATTATGCATAGTTCGGTACCTTATGGTCAGTAGGTGTTGCACCGTGCAATCAGATTTGAAATGTCGTCAACCGAGGATGAGTTATGAGCTATTAAAAGGTTCACTACTATGTAAAGTCCTGCACTGTCCAGTTTCCGGTACCCGACCCGACAGGCTGGATTCAAGTCATGGCCCCGCACCCGACCCAAAACCGGAATCCCAACCCAATTTCACGGCCCGATCCGGCCCGACCCGACCCGACCGGGGCAAAAATTAAGTGCTTTAACCTATGCTTTCTTGCGTATCCCTCATTCCAAGTTGCTTTGCGACAACAGGAGGTTGTCGATTGTTGACTGGCAGGAGAAAATTTCTTGGAAGAGAAAGCCATACAGATTCCGGCCTCGAGTCGCACCAACTGCCCCATGCCCGTCTCACATCATTCTTTCCTTTATTTATATTCATGGTCACTCAATTTAATGTTTTGCTTCTCTCAAGTTGCATTCATAAATTAGATTCCAGTCGTGACATGCAGTTTCCATGGTCTCAGCCCAGAGGAACGATAAAATTTAAAAATTAAATGCTGAAATTCGGCCCGGCCAGACACGATCCAAAGAGGGATCTTGAAAATGTCGGTCCTGGACGACCCGCGGGGGGTCGGATCGGGTCGGATCAGGCCGGGCCACAACCACAGCAACGCGACTATCGACAAGTGCCATTGACAAACGCCAAGGGCAAACATTCAAACGAATTGGATTGTACTTTCCTAAGCCTGTATTTTTCCATGAACACTTGTATTTAGCTTCGTCAAGAGTGCGGCGTTTGCAAAACGTCAATAGGGCCTGGACCCCGATAAGGACGATGCCCAGGCAACGAGTGTAACTATACACTGAATGTTTTGTTCCGAGGGGTTTTGCATTAAAAATAAACTGTACAATTATTGGAAAGTCAATTTCTAAAATTCATGGAAATTGTATGCGCTCTTCCATGAAAATCATGAGACGAAATTTCTAATAGCTACTGTTTTATGGTGAAGTTCAAAACAATTTTCTTTAGACCATATGGATACTTTAAGTAATTGCGGTAAAATTTGCAAATCGCTACATTGTCATTTCCCGCAATTTGCGCCCTGGCTCCGCTAGTTTAATTACATGTCCCGTTTTGTCCTAAACTTTATCTCGTTCGCTCTCCGGTACGAAAGAGGATGAATACGCCTTCAAAAAGGAACGTGGATGAAAGCCGATTCCAATCTGTATTAATAGAAACCGCAATCTCTGTAAGCCTATTTTCCTGTCGATATACTTCGCTTAAAAGACGCTGAGAATGCCTTAAACGTCGGAAACTAAGCGGATTGCAAAAAGTTACTATATGGGGTACACCAAGCTTTATCTCGTCCCATCGTACTTCCCGTTATCGATAGTCCCTTGCACGAGCAGTATCGCAGGATGGAGCCGTTGGACCGGGAGAGGGAACTCACGTATAAGTGCAGGAGAGCAGATAAAGCCTTAGAGATGCGAGGGCAGCATCCTCATTCCATTCAGCTGATTCGGCTGCCAAAAAGTAAGATTCGCGTTGAACCGAAAACGATCCAACACGATTCTTACTCCGTTTCGCAGATGGGTTTTGGACGTCATCTACGTACCATTAAAATTAAATCCTGGGGAAAGAGTATTATCTGATGGGAACCAAGGGACAAATCCTTGGGCATATCTGAAGTGTGTGAGGGATCTGGAGAGTCCGTGAACAAAGTCTGCTCCGGGTGTAAATACGACGGAGTCGCCTAATCCAGGAATGGCATTTGTGGGCGAGGTGATTCTTCCTGGAATTTCAGGACTGTGGGGCGATCAGACTTTTGGAAGAGTCAGATTTGGCAACGTTAGA